>VZUI01026787.1:0-125719 GCA_013401135.1 Cettia cetti | reverse complement strand
CTCCCTTCCTCCCTCCCTCCCTCCCTCCCTTCCCCCTTCCCTCCCTCCCTCCCTCCCTCCCTCTCTTCCCACTTATTATTGATTATCTACTCCAGGGTAATGTATGTCTTTGTCACTTCCAAGTCCCCACCTTGCACTGCTGGTCAGTGACCATCTGTAGTGTTCATGCAGTGTGAGATGAGATACTTATTAATCCATTCTTTTTCCATCTCAAGGAGACAGAGCCACTTGTTTGACAAAACAGCATTTCTGAGTGCATCCTCACAAAAGGCAATAGCTAGCAGCTTTTAATTTTTCCTCAGATTCTAAACTAAGCAAAACTGAGTTCCCTGCTCTATTCTTGGCACAAGGGCAATCAAGCAGTTTGGTGAAAATTCCACTAGTGATGGTGTACGCTTGCCTTTTGTTAACCAAGCAGTGCCTACCAACTTCCAGAACAATGCTGTGTGTCAGCAGCCATAATGTGCTAGATCCATCTTAATTAGAAAGACATGGGCACACACTGGTCATCAAGAAAGAAGTAAGGAAACTTCTCCTGGAAAGCTGCATGGATGAAGGAAGATGGATTTGGCCCCAGACACAGAGGCAGGCAGACACAGTAGGGTCAAACTATGACCACTCTGAGCCCAGCAACATTAAGCAGAAAATTTCATGTGAACTGGAGCTTGAGCCCTCTTTTACTTTCCGTGTAAGCACAGTCACAACATGTTTATAATGAAACTTGGTAGAGATTTCTTCAAATTATACATACTAGAGGTGAAGTTAATCCAGCCAATATATTGCTTACAGCATTTCATTTTTTCTTAAGTACCAGCTTTCCTTTTACAGGCTCTCATAAAAACAAAACAATATGTTGCTCTCTTATAGATAGCCTACAAGCAGCAGTCGGTGAAGTAGTCCCAGTGTCCAGAGCTACATTATATCTTTGATGTCTGGTTCTGCAGTACAAATATTTCTGCAGAGCAAGACATAATGAAAGTTTATGAGCTTGTTAAGGAACTGACTATTACAAAGAACCATGCTCATTTTGACTCTATTAGAAACACAAGAAAAATAATTTGTCACTTTCCTGTGACTAGAGGGATCTCAGGGCGAATCTCAGATAAGACATCAACACTGTTGGTGATTACTCAGCCTTTTTTCATTACAGTTTATAAAGCCCTGAATAAGAAACCCATTTATACTGGCATTCCAATCCTGAAAATGCAACTTTACAAGACCCAGCTGTGGAAAGGACATTTATGTCCACTTTAGAGATGAGGCAAGTGAATCATGGGTGACAGGTAACTTGCACAAGTTCATGGTAAAGGGGTTTTGGCTCACTGTGAATGACAACGTAACAATACCAATAATAATTCTAGTAAATAGAAATCTTCAGTTCCCCTTCTGAGCTATAGCTTGGAGATTTCTGCTATTCTTTCTCAACTGTTTCTATTTGGTTTCTATTTTCTTTTCCTAAACTGAGCCTAATGTAGGTTAAAAAAAATCTTCTTTCTTTGGAATCTAAAAGCTTTTCAGAAGTATACAGCTACTGGATGATGTTTAACTGATATTTAACGCATTTTTTCTGCTGTAATTGAGAACACAGTCATGCCGGAGGATAAATTCCAGCGATGACATTGCAACAGTTTGAGTGTTCTTTTCATTATGTGTCTTTACAATAGAGATAACCTTTTGCTTCTTGAAATATAATTGCATAGGGAGATAGTTGTTTTAAAAAAGAATTAACAATACTTGCAAACATTTTGCAGGGATTTTCCATAACAACCTGGTTTTATGTCAGCTTCTCTAGAGCACAGCAATATATACAGTATAAAATTAATTGAAAATTGAAAACTGAACAACAGGAGATCTTTACTTTTCTTATTTCACATTTCTGGAATTATCTGCAGTATAGAAACTCCAAAGAAATGTCAGTGATTTTTTTGTCAGCAATTATCCCACATCAATATTAGGATTCTCTCACACTCCCCCCACTCCATATATTGATCTAGGAAGATACTGATATAGCTGTGATAACTGTGCATCTATTGATGTGGTGGTGTGCATTGATAGATATTCAGAATGATTGTAATATAGGCAGGATGTGCCACTGCAATTATTTGTTTTTAACCAATCCTCTCCCCAAGCATATTAAATTAAATGAAGTTTTAATATATTATTATTACACTGAAGCAGTGGTGTACAGTGGTGTAATCTTGTTTTACTTTACATTGGAGAGCAGAGCACGGCATTCCATGTTCCTCTTTTCCAAGGCAGTTTGCACTCTATTACTACTAAGTTTTGGCAAAATTATATTCAGAGCTGGACATGTAGCACTTCTGAACACTGAGGCTGCCTTTAGGAGTAAACCTGTGTGCTACACTGAGAGTAAATCTGCAAGCATAGCCACAGGCACAGCCACAGTGTCCTTTTGGGTGTGTAAGATGTGGCATGGATGCTGACTTCAGTCTTCCAGCAGGGAAGACCAGGACAGACACGCATTTCACATGGGTACACTGAAGGAGCCTCCCCATGGAATGTAAGGATGGGGCCAGGGCAACATGATCCAAGGGAATGTTGTGGCAATGTGGGGGAGAGTATCACTGCACCCTCTTGCCTAGTGGAGTTTAGCTCTGATTGATGGGCAGATAGGTAGTGCTGCTGACTGTACCATGGCATCACTGAGTTGTAACAGCACCCACAACATCCACTTCCGAGTTCCCCAAAAAGATCTGGTCATGGTGTCTGACCCTCTGAAGACTCATCCTTTCATGGCAAGACTCTTCAATTTCTAACCTCAGTCATCATTTTTCTCGGGCACCCCTTCAGTCAAGGTTCCAGCCACCACCCTCCTCATGAACTGCTCCCCTTGCACTGTGCCCTGCCCCTCTGCTTACTGTGGTGCTGCCAGGCCCAGTCGACCAGGCCAGCAGCAATTCCTGCTTTTCCTCTGGTGAGGAGCTTTAGCAAAGGTCTCTCTGCTGACAGCAGCAATGTTGCTTACGAGTTCCATTTGGTAGAAAAGATCTGAAGGGACAGGTAATAGTTAAATGTTTGTTTTGTTTTTTTCTTCTTTTCTTTTCTTTTCTTTTCTTTTTTTTTTTTTTTTTTTTTTTTTTTTTTAATGATTTGGAGCTGACCTATTTTAGTAACGCAGAGAATATCCCTATTCCACAGAGAGCATCTTTGCTGCAACCAGCAACCAGTGAACCAGAAATGCTTTACTCTGTGGGAGGTGAGGCACTGGCACAGGCTGTCCAGAGAAGCTGTGGATGCCCCATCCCTGGCAGTGTTCAAGGCCAGGTTGGATGGGCATTGAGTAATCTGGTCTATGCAAGGGATCCCTGCCCATGGCAGAGGGTTTGGAACTAGACAGCCTTTAAGGTCCCTTCAACCCAGACAATTCTGTGATTATCTGACGCAGAAGCAGAACCCAGGGGAAGATCAGCCATGTCTTGACAAAGCCTCTTTTGCTACCTAAACCATATAGTGCAGCTTCACCTTTAGGCTGTTCACATGAGGCACCAGTCACCACAAGAGTAAGAGGTTTCTTATATGGCCACTGTTCATTCTGCTCACTGAGGGACAGGGATAGGTCCCAATCCTTGGCAGTGGCGGTTTCCTCTCCTGGTCTAACATTATTCAGGATTGGAGATTAGCTGTCAGGAGGCTGTTTTGGGAGTTTGTTTTCCTTTGAGACAGGCATCACTAATCAAACCGAGCACTTCCTCCCAGGCTTCATGAAAGAGAAATATCTAATCCAGAAAACATTTTGAATTTTTAGACTAATTAAGTGTCATAATGTCAGCCAGGGTAAATAAAGCACAAAAGGAAAGAAATAAGCTCTGGGAATGGAATGTGCTTTATTGAACGCACATCTGATACTCTGACCATCACTGTCACTCAGGAAGACATCATCCAGTAAACCTGATCAGAAAAATCCCCACTGAACTGATAAGACAGAGCAACTCTTCAGGTGGCTGAGCTGTCACTTGAAAACTGGCATGCAAGCCTGTGGGCTGACACTAGTGCTGGAAGGCAGTGAGGGTTTGAAGCACACAGATACAGTCTTCTCTGGACTTCAGAAGGATCAAGATCAGATCCTGAGAGCTCTCTGCCACTCCTTTGTTTTCCCTTATAAAGGAAAAGAGGTCTCTTCAGGTGTATTTCTTCACTTTTAAAAAGATTCACAGAAAATTCAGGCATAGTGATTTCCATCCCAGGTACGTCTGTTGTGTCATTTCAGTCACTGCAGAGCTGGTGTTTTAAAACTCTGCTAATACAAGAGTTGAATTGTAGTGCATATAAATATCGTGTTTATTAAATTTCTTTTTCTTTTGGCTATCTGTTTGGTCTTAAAAAGAGAAAAGAAAAAAAAAACTTGCAAGAAGTAAATAGGTTGAGAAATGCTATTTAGTCATTCTTAGTTACAGAAACTACAGCTGTATGTATCTTCAATCTGGCTTTTACTGCCCTCTCCTCATCTTAAGAATATCTTATGTGGTACTATAGATAATAATCAGAAGGGAAAGAGATGCTTCATGCAGGAAGGGAAAAGCAGCAATTTAATCATGTTCAAACACAACTCTGGAGAATGAATGAATGTTCCTCCATGCATTTCCAGGCTTGAACAGGATAGACTGAGTCTGTGGGGATTTGTGTTTCAGACCTTGGTGTCAGTATGCATTACGGTGGGCTTTGAAAGATGCTCTTAAAATGTTTCTAAATAACCAAATAGAACAGCCCTCTCCAGAGTGATAATCTGTGCTGCTACTACCGCAACTCCAGCAGCAGAGAAAGAGGGAAGGGAGTAGAGCTCTTTCCCAGCTGTGCCCCAGAAATCGTTTGCCATAGTAAGCAATTAACATCGGGTTTAATCTTTCACTTCAGGAAAGGTGAAAGTATCAGGAAGGGAGATGACGGTGTAACATCTGCACGTAGTTTAGACGTGCAGTGCCTGCACTTTTTTGCATCCAAAGAAGAGGCACAGCTGCTCTTTGAAGTCAGTGGCCAAAACAAATGGCATGAAGGCATTGTGTAGGATTTCTCTGTGCCTGGACGACACAGTGGAAAGGGTCCCTGACAGAGCTCGGTAGCTAAAGAATGTGCTCAGGCTTTGTTTGAACAACACAGGAAGACGGGTTCACTTTTCCTGTAATGAACATGAGGCATTAGGCATGTGGCACTCGATTCTGTTGCTGTTGGGCAAAAGGCACAGCCCTTGGAAGAAAAAAATCACAGAGATTCATCACAAGGTATCACATAAACTTTAATAAACCCTTCTGAAATCTCCATTTTTGCCTGCCTGCCTTTCAGTGACAGCATTTAAACTAATGCTCTAGGGCCCTTTTATGCAAAAAAGCCTTATTCCTAGGATGGCTCCTGCAAAATTCATGGCTGGTACAATTCCATGCCCTTATGACATGACAGTAACATCCATTTGTATCCGTTTGGCACCGTGTAAGTAGGTCACACGATTATGATGAAGTTAAAATTAATTTTGCCTCTCTTTAAACAGTAATGGAACAGTTACCAACTGATTAAGGAAAACATTAGCGAGTACCATTTTAATTGATTTGAATGCATGTGTGTTTTGTATTGGTTTCGTTTGAGGGCATTTTTAAACAAATAGCACTGTCATTGTGAGCCTTAATTAGATAATAAATTAATAGATAAATGGATTAGAAGGTTCAGTATGGCTTTCACAATTGCTGCTACTGGCATAAAAATGAGGTGCTTGGTATTAGCAATGCTAATAAATGGCCTAAGGAATGCACTTGGGAAGAATGATGATGTGCCAGCTGAGTGACGTGTGAGGACCGTGATCTTTCCTTTGCCCACACCTATTTTGAAAACAAAGGTGCTCCTGTGCTTTCGTAGGAAAGATAACAGTGGTGCTGCTCTGGAAGGGTAAATATGTCAATTCCCTTAGTGCACCTCAAAGCCTGCAGATTTAATGTGTGATTCATGAAAAATTCACTAAGCACACAGGACATCTTCCAGGGGTTAGGCTGTGCAGCCATCAGTTCAGAGATCTGTTGAGGAAAAAGGCTCAGTATGTGCCAAGTGTACTCAGTAATGGGAAAACTGCCTAACAGGGGGGGAAGTCTGGATCAGTTTGGGCTGGATACTGAGTTCATGAGACTCATTAGGATCTTCCTGAAAAAGAGCCATTTGGTGGATGTTGTGCTGCTTATTTAATTCCATGGGGGAGTAAATCAAGCCATATGGGTCTAGGTGCTGTTCAAAGAGGTAGTGACAGTAACTCAGATAACAGACACAGAGTGCTGCAGGTTGGAAAGTGATACAAATAATCACTGGCATGAGTTCCGGCTGAGTGTCAAATACCTGCATGTTAGAAAGTTGGAAGACCGCTTTGGTATGGATCGAATGTTATGCAGCTTGCCTGGAGACACAAGATAACTTGAATTTGTTATTTTTGAGTTGATTGCCCCTCATATATAACTGCCTACTTCAGGGGTGGCATTAGCCTGCAGCACACTTGGTCACCATAATTAGAGCAAGTTTGCAGAAAGGGTTTGAAGCCTGACTTATATTAAAATCACTTTTAGATTCCCAATACAGTGTCAAAGAATGGGAATTTTCTGCAGTAATCTGTACTGGATGGCCAGTATGGCAGAAATGTGAATATTACTGAAATATCTTCCGCATAAAGAGAAAAATACTTGGCAATATTTTATTCCTATTTTTAGATACTTTTGATGTAATCTCTTCTGCTGGTCACCTGAAGCTTGACTTTTTATGCCTAAGATTATCAAGACAAAGTGAACTTCTGTAGCAATCAGATCATCCTTTGATAGAAATTAACTGGGGTGACAAACATCTTTTGTTATACATTTCATGATCGTTCAGTTAGATGCCTACTTTAACTGTAATATTAAGTACTTTGTGTAAAACATTCTGTTGCTTTTGTTAATGAGGATTACAGTTCCATCTCACTAAAGGTCATCTTGATAAAAAATGAGTAGTGTTTTAACCCCTCAGCTGCATCACTTTTCTTATCAGTCTACCTAGAATATAAAGCTGCATTCAAGAAATACTGCAAATACTGTGCAGTGTATTGCATGGTCTATAGACCTTATCACTTGAGTAAATTAAAGTCTATCAGAGTAAAATACATGATAATATATAAGCACAGTGTCACACCTGATCTTAGGAAGAGGTAAACAGGATGCAAATGATCTTTTTCACCTCTAGTTTTCAATGCTGGAGACATTTGTCACCTGTTAGGTTGTTTGGCAAGTTTCTAATTAGTATCTTTTTGAAGTCTCTTTCCCTCTAAAGGGCTCCTATCCAAAGAAAACCTAAAGAGCTTCAGAGATAGTAAATACATTACACTGGGTTGTTGCATAAGCTCACATAACCCCGGTTCTTTGCCAGGTCCTTGCATGTCTGTTTAAACCTTAAAGTCCTGCAGCCATGTACAGTAGTGCTGAGGCCAACCATTTAACCAGAGGAAAGAGTCCTTGAGAGAGCCACATCTGATGGACTTGGTGCACAGGCAGAAAGCCCAGGTCTTATTGCAAAGGCTACATCCCTGTATTTATTGACATGTTTATCCTCAGATTACCAGAGTGGCAGGGAGAGTTCTTAGCCTTAGGACTCACTATCAAAGCCAGTCTTTTTAGGAAGCAATGTGGGTTTAAGCCAGGCTAAGAAGGAAAGAGAGCAGAGTCAGCAGGAAGAATGCAGCTGCCATTACACATTCAGGATCTGGAGAAACATGGAAATCACAGAATCATAGAATGGATTGCATTGGAAGAAACCTTTAAAGCTCATCTAGTCCGACTTGATCAGGTTGCTTGGAGCACCATCCAACCTGATGCTGAATGTTTCCAGGAATGGGGCATCCATCACCTCTCTGGGCAACCTGTACCAGTGTCTTACTACCCTCAGCATTAAAACTTTCCATGTTCTGGTTTTGTATTTTACTTAATTCCTTTCTGTTTCAAGTGTGTAGCTGCGACGGTCATTCATTTAGGCTGACTCTTCATCTTTGTACTTCTGCTCCTATGTTGCACCTTCACTTCTGAGAGTGTTGAACTGCTGCCAGGCGAGGAGGCTGTGGTTTGCCTTCCTGCAGGCTGCTGCAAACTTTTACATAAAGCAAAACATTCCACTGAGCTGGAAGAAAGGGGACTTGTCAAAAAGGAGGAAAGCTGAGGAAAACTTTGATCAGAGGTTAGTCTTCAGAATCAAAATGACAGCAAGCTTCATAGGCTTTTTAAAAGGCAACAGAAACAACACTGGACCTCTTGCAAATAAATTGCTAGCATTGTTTCACATATAGCAATGGCTTTTGTGACTCCTGTTAAAATTTATCTTTAGTTGGGCAAGTATGTGCCTTGAAGTGCCATAAGGAGTATGTTGGGATAGGCATTGTTCTCTTGCCGTGTTTCAGACCTAAATTCTCTTGCAGAGTGTGTAAATCATCATGTATAATATAGGCACATATTGAGCTTATGAGTGCCACACATGGCCACAAGCTGAAATTTTTCAGAAATTGTCTTCACATACCTCTGCAATTCCTTCCTCCCTCCTCTCTGTCCCTGATTCCAGAAAGATGACTTGGAGCAAATTCCTGTTCTTGTAAGATCTCACCTTTTTTTTCTACATATCTCGCTTTCTACCACTAAAAATCATGTCCTGAGGGAGGGATTTGCACTTTGCATTCAGCTGGTAAAACAGCCAGTTTTGTTTAGCAGATTTTTGCTTGGTGTGAATCCCTGCATTGTGCATACCTGTTTCAAACACTGCAGAAAGAAAATGTTTCCCTTCTGGATAAGAGTATTTGTAAGGCCTTGCAGACAGTTTAATGCATGCTGCTATTCAGAACCTAATAAAAAGAAAAAAAAAAAAAAGAGGAAGGGGAAGTAAACAACAAAGAAACCAAAATCTCCTTGTTTTTAAAATCCCTGTTCATGCTTTGCAGTTTAATATTCTTTCTACAAGAAATTGACTCAGGACGATAAATCAAGCTGATTGTACAATATACATATTAAAATCTACATTTGGGTCAGAGAAGTCTGCATGCAGTTTGAAACACAGGACGGAGCACTGGAGCAGAATAATCATGGTTCCCCTGTAGGTCTTTTCCATTCCTAATGCCTCCAACTCTACAAACCATTGACTAAGTATTCATGTTTGGGCCATTCATACTGTTGTTGCTTTTTCAAACCTTCCCTCTTTGTTACAGGGATCGACAACATTGTCCAGTTCACTGATCTTAAAACACTTTTTGTGCTTCAGGACTTGGCTTATGCTTAAATTCACATATTGCCCCCTGTGCAGCAATATGTGCAGCATCCCCGACACTGCTATTTCTCTACAAGGACCCACTCCTTCAGTGGGCCACCACGTATTTTTGATAGGTTTTGCTGAAGATTAAAACATCATGTTTTTCGACATCATTGAATTGGAAAACCCTGAGTGTTAGGAATAAATTGGTTTGAGATAACTGAATTGGTCCTTTTAGATTTGGATACTTGATCTAAGTTTTGGATGCATTAGGCGTATATAGTCACTTCTGTGTGAACTGTTTGGTACAAAAGTCAGGAAAAGAAACTGCAGAAGTGTGTTGTCTTCAAGAAAGTATGAAACTTTTTTGCTTCATATTTATATAAGAAAGCCAAACAAATGCTTAAGAAAGCAATTGTTAAACTTGTACCTAAACCTGGACAAGCAGTTAAGTTCCCAGCACTCTCCATCCATGTCTGTTACAATGCTTACTGGGTATCTGTACTCACTAAACCAGAACTATTTAAATATCTTCCTGCAAACATCCCATTCCCTCATTTAACCCTAAAAGCAGACCTCACCTATTCTGCAAATTAACACAGGCCTCAGTTCTCTAAGGGAACCTTTTATACCTAATATGATCATGTGCTGGGATTTGGAACAAAAGCAGGATGGGTATTTTTTATGCTGCAAACACAGGTTGGGGAACTGAGCGGACAGCTCTAAAAAATGATAATTTGCCTTAATACACAAAAAAGGAAAGGTCTTGACATGATGTAGTGACAGACTAGGTAGACACCATCCTAATTTTTTGGGTCCCATGGAGAAGTGATAATTTCTGGTCATCCTCCCTAGACACAGATTTGCAGACGGGGATAAGCAAGGGGTTCAAGTCCTACAAGGCTGTTACATTTCCCATCACGTTGTGATGTGTGTTCAAATTCAGTTGTCCCAACCAGGCAACCAAACCTCCTAGGAACAGTAGTATGGGCACACAGCCCCCTGACTCCCCAAAAGAGCCCTGGGAATGTGGGTGTCCTGCCCTGCATGTCTTATATTGTGTCCTTCCAGAAGGATTAGTTGCTGTATTATTTTGATAAATGAGGCAGAGCAGGGTGATGGCATGGGCATTTTCAAGTTGAGATGTGGCTAGAAAGGGAAAAGATAAACTCAGAGCTCTTACGGATTAACTTCTGGTTTCTAAGAATAACATAGATAAGGCAGTCTCAATTAGATGGAGCTTAAAATCACATATAACGAATCTGAGATGGAAGAGATTGCTGTATCTGAAAGAGAACTCGCCACTGTTCTTTAGATAAGCTCCCAGATTTTCAGATGAGAAAAAATAAATATTGCAAGAAAAGGGTTTCCCTACTTAACCTTCCCAGACAAATCCAAGTTGCCTACCATCAAAAAAACAAGGCAGCCCAAACAAAGGGATGGTTTCACCACAAATCTTTCTACTTCTTCTGCTATGTGGTTTTTTTTTATAAACCTATGTTAAAAGGTTTCCCTACTCCTTACATGTGGGACAGCTTTGGAATGGTTTCCTCTCTTTTTTAACAAAACTAAAGGTTCAACCAGAAGTTTGCAAATGAGGTAGTCTTTGGTAACAGAAACAGGCAGAGATGTCTCACCCCAAACAGTCTGCACAAAAATTATGTCTGCTTTTTACCTGTCATGGACATAGTTTATTTTTATAAATGCTAGAACTCACCCACAAAAATAAAGCAGGGCAGCATTTCATCATGACTGTTTCCTCAAAGGTATTTCCTACAAGGTGTTGGATTCACTTTTTATATGATAAGCAGCTATGGCTGTGCAATTACCAGTGAGCAGGTACCAGTTCTGAAGGTCATGCTGACAGACTGCATGTCCCTTGCACAGCTGCTTCTGTTTAACATCCCTAATAAAGAGAGGGAGACATTTGATTTTCATCAAAGTTTTAAGAAACACCATATCTACAGAGGCCGGACATTTTCCTTCACACTTCATCAGGAAACTTTTTGAGATAGAAATGCAGGACTGAGCAGTTTATCACAGAGATGACCTGATTTTGGCAAGCCTTGGAGAGGTCACAGGCTTCCCACTGCCACTACAGGAAAAGTCTTTTATTCTCAAATACAGCAGAAGTCAGCTGTATACATGTTCTGGGCTATATTTTGAGTCTGTAGGGTGTTCTATTCTTTTCATAGTTCTTGTACAAGTTTCAGACAAAAGTGTATATATTTGTGAAGAGATGGCTCATTTCTTGCCTTTTTTTTTTTTTTTTTTTAATTTAAACGGCTTCTTTATAAAGGTCACCCGAGTCCAAAGTAAAAGAGAATTAATTACTAACAGCCATAATTTAGAGACAAATTACCCTCTTGATATTTTGGCTGTCCAGGATGCACCATGTAAAAGCCATCTATTTAACAGAATGACATAGGTGACTGCAACTTACAGTTGTGTTGAGCATTGCTGTGCTTCATCTCTCCTGAAGAATGATGAGGAGATTAATATATTAATGAGAAAGGGTATAAAAATAAATACTATACTTCTATGCAACTTTTCTCATCCAAAGAAGCTAGGCTGTTTTTCTCTTAATCCAACTGGTCAAAGAGTTATTCTACATGGATGCACATTGATTTCCGTGGAGTTGTTCACAGAACAAATGCACCTCTGCATTAACACAGCCAACAGGAACTGAGATACTTTGGTTTCAAACCCCCTCTTTCTCTGGGTCTCATTAAATGGTACCTTATACTATTAGTAATTCGACTAAAATCAATAAGAATAGTCCATGTGGAAAATGATCTTTGGTAATCAGCTCTGTCAAGGCATGATACACATTTTGCTCAGATGCTCACACTTGTCAGTGCTGGACTTCAAAGTAAGAATTGCAGAAATGTGCTTCCCTCCCAACCCTTTATCCTGCAAAGTAGGTAATAGGTACCTTGAAAGATCCAAATCTCAGCCTGGTTTGTACTTCTCTAGAGACCTGACAAACCTGAGGGCTGGTATGTGTCCTGCAGCAGTGCCTCGGGGTTTTGTGATGGCTCTAGTCTGTGCTGGCAAGTCTCTTTTGTCTTTGGCAATCCTAAAGAGGCTTTTTAAGGTCAGGGACACACCATGGAAGGGGGGCTGTAAGGAAGCAGCTCATTTGTATCTATGCAACTTCTTCATTTCCAGAGCTGACATGTCTGAAGCCAGCTGTGTGTGTCTCCATTTCCTGAGAGTCTCACAGAAAATTTCTAAGCCTAGTCCATCAATCTTACATTGTAGCTACACATTTTTGTCATGTGGCTTATAAATACGTATGGATTTCCTATAGTGGACTTTTCTACCTACAAGTCTTTTATAAAGTCCATGTTTTTTGTAGCACAGTTATCAGATAATATCTCTCTTTAGAGGTCAGTCATAAATATACTCATTCCACTTTATTGTTCATAGTGGCTTCTGTTTGATTTCTGGTAAGCTCAGACTCTTGGACAATCTCAGATGCTCACTGTACTATTGCTTCACTCTCCTGTGACCCCCACCTGCACTGCTGCATCTAGCTCTGGGCTCCTCAATATAAGAAGTACATGGAACTGCTGGAGCCTGTCCAGAGGTGGCCAGGAGGATGCTCAGAGGGTTGGATCACCTCTGCTGTGGAGACAGGATGAGAGAGTTGCGGTTGTTCAGCCTGAAGAAGAGAAGGCTCGAGGAAACCTTAGAGCACCTTTCAGTGCCTAAAGGGCCTAAAAAGAACAGGAGAGGGACTTTTGACAAGGACATGGAGTGACAGGACAAGGGGTAATGGCTTAAACTGACAGAGGGCAGCTTTAGGCAGGATATTACAAAGCAATTCCTCACTGTGAAAATGGTGAGGCACTGGTACAAGTTGCCCAGAGAAGCTGTGGATGCCTCATCACAACTGGGAAGCATTCAAGGCAAGGCTGGATGGGTCCCTGAGAAACCTGGTCTAGTGGAAAGTGTCCCTGCCCATGGCAGAGGGGTTGGACCAAATGGTTTTTAAGGTCCTTTCCAACGCAAACCATTCTATGATTTTATGATTCTATTGCCAAGTTGCAATCTTTTAAGAAAGAGCTAAAATAGCTATTGAAGGAGTTCATAAGAGTCTTTTATGAAAAAGAAAAACAACAGGAAAAAAATTTCAGATAGAAAAAGTTTGGGTATACAAAACACCTGGCTAGACATTAATCAATGTGGTGTCTTCTTTAACACTTTCCACATTTCATTTGGGAATAATATACAATTCTGCTTGCTATTGCAAGATGGTTAATTAGCATTCATAGATTTATAAATAGGATTTTACTGAGTAGAAGATAAGCTGGTATTATTAATGTTCATTTCACTCTAGTTCTAGTCCCATTTGAGATGAAGGCAGGTTTTTTAAAACAGACCTTTCACAAAACACATCTATTCATTGCAGATTTCTATTAAACACCAAAGTGTGAGGGGAAGATTGGTTTAATTTGCTTTCTTTTCAGTTTTGATGCCACTTTTTTTAATAATACTTAAGTTTCTTAAGCAAATGAGATGATCAAGTGGATAGAGCCCTATGGTAGGAATCAAGGCAAATGGTGGCTCTTACCTCATACACTGGAAGACTTTGTTCTGGCAGCTTTATTGCTCATCTGTTTTTCTCCTCTAAGAAGCAAACTTGCTTCTGTCAGTCAGTTTGTCAGTTATATTGTGCTGCTGAACAGATTTGGAAATTGAGTTTGGATTTTTAGTTTCTTTCATTGATTGCTAAGGCCTTGGTGAACAGGTGGCAGAAGAAGATGCTGTTATTCAGAAACTGTTCTAATCAGTTCTAGAGATTTGCATAGTGCAACAGGGATTAAAAAAAAAAAAAGCCCACAACAAAACGTCAGGCTCAAGGGCATGTGCTTATCACTTGCCAGGGATCTGAAGGAAGCAATTTCTGCCTACACAGCAATGTGCAGTTTGCTGGATGTATCATTGCTATATGAATTTTAGCACTGGCTGTGGTAAAAGAGACAGCTGAATTAATGAACAAATGAGATTGGGAAAATAGAATGGTTTGAAAAGCACCGTTCCGAAAACTGTAATCCAGGTCCATCAGTCCAGTTTTCCATTACGTGGTTTAACAACCACCTTTTACCATTGGGAAAGATAAAATGGGAAGTGTAAGGAAGAAATTCATTAATCCATCTCTTGGCTGACTCCACAGCATCCCAGCAACAGCAAAGTAAGAAAGAGGAATGGATCATAAAACCTTCTCTTCTCTTGCAACTGACCTTTGCCCACAACAAAAGCAGACCTTGACTTTTGTTTACTTTTTTAAAAAGCAAGAATTTTTACAATGGCTGGCCATGGAATTTTGGACTTATTTTAAATATACCTATTTCTTGAGGAAACACAGAAGTTAATGGCTTAAAGAACTGTTTTCACAGTTAGAGAAAACCCATACTTATTTGAGCTTTAAACCAGCATTTGTGTATAATCAGACACAAATACTTTCTCCACATAAAACCTTTCCATTACCCTTTCCATTTTCCACCTAGCATTAACAAAAGCAGCAGATATGCCTGTTGTTGCGGAGATTTTGAGCCACAGACTAATCTCAGTTTTTCTACCTGACTTAACTCACAAGTTGCAGCAGCTGAGGGATTTTTCCCATGAAACATTTTCTGAACATACATATGTTTTATTGAGTAAACCAGATGGAAAATCATTTGCACAGCTATCTTTCTCATCCTGTGCGTCCAATGGCCAAGTTCATCACCATTATTTCATCAGTTCTCTTTATTTGTATCTTATTTTGCAGTGCCATACAAAACCCTCATGTCTTTTTGTCTCTTCCCCATATCCTGTAAGTTTTCTCTATTAGTTTCTGGTGGTCTTCCCCACTCTGCTGACAGAAGATTTAATTTCTAGTGACACTGTGCAATTTTTGTTTTCAGACTTCACCATTTGTTTCAAGTAGTCTAAATACCCTTTGCTCCTGTTGCGTACATTTACATGCTCACGTGGATGGCATCTGTGACAGTGTATAGCAAAGCTCAGAAATTAAGTCGACATACAATGGACACATTCACATTGTTTATCTTTTCTTGTTATCTGTGCTGCTTGAGACGTGTTAGATTTTCTTATGTTTTAAATAATAGGTTTCTTTCAGGAAATTCACATCACGTTTTCACATTTTTATATTACTGGATGTCAGTGTCCCCCACCAAAACTAGAACAATGTAGAGAAATCTGTTTGGTGCTCTACTACCAGAAGAGCTTTAAATTATTATGTTACCAATACAGTTATAAAACCCACTTTATATTAGAAAGTTATGTCTCAAAATAAGCCATCAACCATCTGTATACCATTTCAGACCTTGAAATATCAGCCTAGTGGTATATTTTTCTAGGTGTGATAGTCTGATGAGTTAGTCAAGAAAACACAGTCACAGGTAGAATCTTTTATTAGAAGTGATGTACTTGGAAAAAGTGGACAAGCTTTCTTCAGTTCTGAAACAGAAGCAGCAGACTTTGCAGCTAACTGCAAGTTTAAAGAAATTTCTAAGAATTTATAACAGTGTGTATATTTTTGCGGTATAAATGGCAGAGAACAATGGCTATCTGAACCCTTTTGTCTCTGTGTGTGCATGTGTGTGTGAGAGAGAACTTTTAATACTCTCACCAGAATGACCATTTTGATTCTCAAGTAGCTTTATTGCTCCCTGGTTCCAGAGACTCTTTTTTCATTGACTGGAAGACAGAAACACTCAAATAGCACCAGGTGCTGGTTAAGCTACCTTTGGGGACATGCGTAATAAAAGTCATGAGCTTCTAACAAAAAGGAAATGTCATGCCTTTTCGCATTTATCTTTGCATCAGCTTCAGCATATAAGAAAACATAAAGGGAAAGGAAAAGATAAAAAAGAAAACCAGAAGACAGCCCAGTTATTGTGGATCAGCAGACAGATCCAAGCACAAGTGCCTTTGAAATAGCCTTCGATAAGGAATGCCTTCAGGAACCTTCAGATGCAGAACAGTTTGTCAGCAGCCCTTTTACTTGTCCAGGGCTAGAATCCCAAATGTAAATGAGTTTTACTGTAGCTTCTATATAAACTGAACTGTGACAGGGCGCAATGAGCTTTTGTTTTTCTTAAAGCATCTCCAAATGTGTGGGGTTTTTCCCATGGGCATGTAGTGGGTTAGTATATGCCCAAAGGCACAGGGATAGACAGTAGCTTTTTTCAGCCAAGAAAAACTCATCCTTTCTGGACAAAGCCTGTGTGCAGGTAACTCATGATCATTTGAGATATATTTGGAAATATCCTCTGTTTATGATTATGTCTATTAAAAATTTTAAGCATTGCCTTTTAGGCATACCATTGTTTGTTTGATTATAGAAATAAAACCACCAAAATCTACTTACTGTCTTCACCATAAGATCTTGGTTCTCTGCAACTATGAAAAAAATCAACTCCAAAATAACAAAAAAACCCTGATGTGCTCTGTGTTAGGGCTCTCACTTGATGACTTCAGCATTTCAGTTTAAGAAAGGAAAGGTGAATTTTGGTTCTTTCCTCTAAGGACTAAAGTCTCCAAATTGTGGCTTTTTTGCATTCTTAATCATGTATAATTTAGGAATCCAAGAAATCTAGTGTAGTTTGAGAAATTAGGTCCCAAATGGTTTGGGAAAAATCCAGTCTATACACTAAAAGCCATCCAAATTTTGATTTTTGTGTGTGGAAATAAGTGGAAGAAAGTAGATGGTCTTGAAGATAAGCAGAGGAAGTTCTAATCAACCTATCATACAGAGTCCCTTCCCACCTGGACAGAGCACAGGAAACTTGAGTGTCCCCTATGTGTTTTTCTACATGAATTTCTTTAAGTCTTCCAGTGCAACTAATAGGAA
Organism: Cettia cetti; assembly: GCA_013401135.1. NCBI lineage: Eukaryota > Metazoa > Chordata > Aves > Passeriformes > Sylviidae > Cettia > Cettia cetti. The sequence continues at coordinate 108,612 of VZUI01026787.1, read as the reverse complement.
ACATTTGAGTGTCAGTCCTTAAGGCCATCTTCTGATGATGTGTGATGACAATACTGATGTCTTCTAAAATAATTTAGGAATTGGAACATTTCCCCAGGAAGAGGGAAGCCTTGATTCTAGGCTCCACTCAGTTTGGGTGGTATTAGTGACTTTTCATTCTTTGGGAATTAGGGGGCTCTTTATCTCAGCAGGGTTGTGCAACAGACAGGCCTCTCTCTGATAATACTCTTTTTAATGTTAAAAATCAGGGAACCAGCAGGTTAAGTAGCAAGACACTTAGTGAGCACAGAAGTCTCCAGAACTGGGTAGCCCTTAGAAGTGATCAAGTTTACTGACCATCCAGGACCTCAGGAATCTCCGCAGAATCATTTGCATTTATTTTGCTGTCTCCTTTGAAATTCACATTTTATGAACCCAAGGCAACTGATTATATATAGAATCAAAAAATCATATATTTTGAAATGATTTTTGTAATTAAGAATTTTCAAGTGGTTTTTTTTTGTTTGTTTGTTGTGGTTTTTTTTTTTTTTTGGTTTTTTTAAATGTTTGTTCTTGTGGGGTTTTTTTGTAAATGAAAAGCATCACTTGAAAAATTGTCCACGAGAAAAAAGAGTCTCTTTTCTGTGCACGCAAGTGCTGCTCTACTAAAATTTAAAGGATTATGGGCAAAACAAAGCTCATATGAGTGCATACACAGATAGCCAAAAGGTAAAAATTAGGACAAAACTGAAGCCAGAGTGGCTCATAAAGGGTGGTGGAACGGCTGTAACATCTGCAGAACTGCCTCAAGTTCTGTTTAGTCAGAGCTTCTCCACTCTGAGGCATTTGGCTAACACACATGTAGACTGATGAAAGGCAGCTGGATCTGCACACTGCTTGCAGATCACGGTCTTTAGTTCTAAAGGAATCATAAGAAAGAAAATAGATGTATAAACTATTGAGAAGCATACAGAAGGTCAAGACTGCCAAAGAAGTCAGGCAGCTAATCATCAAAATTAGGGATAAAAGAGATCATGATGTTACATAGTCTGCTCACCAGCCTACTGAGGAGTGTTCAGTGCAGTATAACAGAAGCCCATCTGACAGTGGGCACTGTCAGACCTCCAAAACTCTGGGTCAGGCTGGCTGGACTAATTGATCAGGAATTTAAAGTTAGCTTTGTTATAGCAGAGATTCTAAGCTGTAGTGAATAACCACTTCAGAGATGGACAAAACCAATAGGGGCTGTTTGTCACCCAAAACATAAGGGTTCTCTTCTGCCATTAGCATTTTACCATGATTAAAACCATTACATTTAAAAAGGAAAAGCAGGGAATATTTCATCGCAAGCATGCAAAGCTACTATTACGTGTTAGTATTGGGGCAAATAGACTGAGGGAAATAATGACCAATGATTTGGAATAGGTAGCACATAGTGTTTCAACAGTCAGGGAAAAATGAGGTCTCTTAGCCATCTTGTTTCCTTGCCTAGCTTTGGTTACTATGCAGTATCAGAAAGAGTTTTTCCCCTGTACCACTGGGTGTAATAAACTGTTTTGTGGGAGCACTGCATGGCTGCAATTAGCCAGCGATGGGAGAAGGATAAGTATATGAGGCGGACTAGTAGTGTGTTCTGTTCTGGCAAAAGCAGCATCACATTTTCATGTGGGTTCAGGTGCCTTATTTCCAAGAACTGAATTATTTTCTAATATCGCTCTCATCTTTCTAAAAGAGTTGTTTTTCTTGAATATGAATTAATTCCTTTAACTATCAATTCCTTTAATTATCCCTCTGAAAAAAAAGACAGAGGCTGGGAGAAATGAGAGGGAGAGAGACCATTCAGTGAATGAGACCAGGTATTCTTTTCTCTGTATTTAACTTTACTGCTTATAGCCACTCTGAACTACTGGAATTTTTAAATAATTATGATGTGCCTGCAATGTGTTTTGAATTATCATTACCGTCCCTCTATCCAGAAAATCCTCAGTTGGGTCCAGTCTTTTTATAGTCACTTGAAAAATTTCACCTTTTCCACTGAGCAGGGAACTGAACAAAAGTCAAAGTAAAGTTTCTTACGGGGCAAAAGTCAGTAATGCCATGATTGAGGTATTTAAATTGCAGCTTTAAAGATACTAATCAATGCTTTGGGGAAAAAAAATAACAGTAACATCAATGGTGTCTCAAGCTTTCTGAACTTTTGCTATTGTATTGCAAGTTGTTTTGTTGTCTGCTGAAATGCATAAATTATTTTGGAGGGAAAAGGATTGTTCCCATGTTTTGGGACTTGAAATGTCAGTCAACCTGAAAATTTCTCTTGATCCTATTTCTTTCCTGCTTGTGGGTGGCTGTTAGTGTTTGGTTTCTAAGTTGTTCAAAGACTGAAACAAATGTAAAGCAAATCACAGCTTTTGGTCGAACACTTTTTTTTCCTGGCTCAATACTGTCATATTCCTTCATTACCTTCTTGGGCCCTACCATAAAATGGCAATCTTTCCCAGGAGAGAAGAGCATCCCCTACAGATGCACAGCCTCAGACTCAGATACATTTGCATCAGCAAAAACTCAGAAAGTTTTCTGGTAAGACAAAACTGAAATGGAAGTTTAAAAGGTGAAACTTTGGAATAGAGCAGTGAGGGATGCATGTCTTCCTAGCAGCTTTTGCAGTGAGTGTGTGATCTCCACTTGGACCTCCCTGGAAACACAGCACTTGTCCTGCCTATAGATTGTAGCCAAGAGACACTCTCAGCCTCTCCCTGCCTGCAGAACACTGTGAACTGCTCTCCTCCACAGTAATTACAGCTACTTGAGCAGAAACAGCTTCTCTGCTCTTACAGCTTGCATTGCATTGCACCTAATGGCTAAACACAAGATCAAAGTTCTGCAGTTTTGCATGCCTCACATGCACACAAGGAGAAAGAGTCCATGTCTTGAAAAGCCTGCAGAATAAACGGACAGAACTGTTTGAAATTGTTGGGAGATGCAGGATAGGTCTGGTTTTTAATGAGCTGTGCCGGGCACAGGGTATGTGCAATCTTCAAATGCATTTGGGGAGCATGAGGTGGATGATTAATGAGAGTCTGACACATGAGGATCAGATCAGACAGGTCTGCAGAGTTCTTCCCCAAGTTACAAAGTGAAGTGTTATTCTCAGAGTAAGCCAGAAAGGATTAACTATCCACCTGGGTGCAGACATCGAGCCATAGAGGTGCTGCAGGCTGCACGTGGCAGCACAGCACAGAGCACAAGTGTTAGCAGGGGTGCAGCCCCTTGAGCTCAGCCCCATGCTCTGCTGCTGGTGTCTGGAGCATATGGACCAAGACTCAGCATTGTCTTGGAGCAGTCATCCTGCTTCCACTTCTGCAGGAGACTCACACTTTCCACTGTCTTCAACTCCAGATTCCCAGGGCTAGCTCACAGACAGTGTGATGGAAAATAACCTTTCTTCTTAATCAGATCCCTTTAAAAGTTCATCTAAGGAAAGTCTTTTAGCACAAATTGCCTTGATCTCTTTCTCAGCTGAAGAAAGAAAGTGATCTTCTGAACCATGACTTTTAGATGTTGCAGGGAAGGCTTTTTGCTTTCTTTGAAATCATGCACTGCAAAAAAAAAGTCCTCCAAAAATAAGGGAGCTAGGCTAGCATATAAGAATTAACAGTGAAAAAACAGTTCCCATACAACTTTAAGGATGAAAATCTCCAACCCTCGTGGGGTTAAAGACTGGGTTTGGGAGGAGACTGCCCCACTAAGTCTAAGAGACTGAGCAAGTTAATTAGTTTCATGCAGTGCAGAAATTCAAAGTCAACAGTAATCTTAACAGTAATTGAAACTGATATTATCTCTTTATTCAGGCAACGTTCCTGTCACCCCAACTTTCCTCCCCAGCACACTTATGCATAGACAGGTAGGATATCACTGCAGTATACCTTTATTACCCCTTTTCCAGACTCCTGAGACCTGCAGCTGTTATGTTTTCTTTGGACTGTACTTACTCAGGCAGACTATGTTTTTTCCCAAGAGAAGCATAAAATATCCGTGAATCAGAGTTCTCCTTCCTGAAACTTTTATCTCCAGCTGCCTGTGTGTTTAATCTCCAATTCCATTGCTACTGTACAGCATCTTTGTCTATGAGCTTGGAAAGGAAGTGTCAAATCTGCACATATGATGGGGCAATTACTGCCTTGTATTATGGAGCAACCCAAGCTGTCACTGCCAAAGCATCTCAGTGAGATTGCCTTACCTTCAGGCAGATTCTAGACATTAAGCCCAGGGTTCATGACACTTTCACTTATGCACAAGTAAGGATCACCAAGGGTCCTTGTATAGCCAATGAAGAGAAATAAGACATTCCAACTCAAACTGGAGACAGAAAAAGTGGCCTCTAGAAGATAAAGGTTGTATTTCCCCTTATTCCAGGGAGACACTGTAGTGACTGTGCTGCACAATGTCACATTATCCTTCTGTTTCCCCAAGCAAGTCCTGGATTTCTCTTAACAACTGCAACCTTCACTCCTTTTAAGCAATGCTTATTTGTAATTTTCTAGTTAACAGTTAGAAATACACTTTTTTTTTTTTTCCTTAACAGCATCTTTTACTACATCATGTACTGTTTTACACATGTGTGTTAGAACCCATCCCCAAGGGCCAGGACAGTTTCAGAGTGTATCACTGATTGTGAGCTGAACCTGTGGGCTTTTTGGTGCTTTGGCTGTAGGATGAATTAGTTTTGCTGTCTGGTAGGTGGGCTTTAACATCATGTGATTTTGGTTGGCTTCTGGCGTTCCATAATTTTGTCTACTCTGGCATTGCTTTAAAGTTAATTTTAGAAAATTACTGCCAACTATCCTGCAAGACATTTCTGTAAATTTTATTTGCTAGGGCAGGTGAAAAAGCCTTGCAGTGGCCCATGTATAATAACTCTTTCCTGCTGGGTTAGCAGGAGCAGGAACAAGTTCTTTGCCTTAACCAAGCCTATCAGGTAGAGTTCTGCAAGGCTAGTGTAAACCATTTTGTTAGCACTAAGCTTAGAGAAAGCGATTTCTATAAAGCCTACAGTTTGGTGATCAAATACAGGAAAATGGACCTTTTAGGAGATTTGCATGTAATCATTTGCGGAGAACTTCATACTTCATATTGGGTGTTTGGATCAGATAGAGCATTAGTGTCAGACTGAGAGAAGCCACTTCACGGGCAGCTCATCAGACTGCCTACTGATTACATTATTCTTTTACAAGTAGGGTTTGAGTAAAGCTGCAGAAGCTTTTGTAATGCTGAGCCATAATTAAGGGGTCACATTTTCCTTAAAACTTTATATTATGTGAATTACTTGCATAAATATTTCAGAAGGCATGATATAAATATTCTGTGGTGATTAGAATTGTTTATACTGTCTCTATCAGAAGAAAGTCTTTCTTCCTTGATCCTTACTTCTTTGACTTTGAAAAAGATACAAGAAATCTCCCACATATTTGGAAATTACATTACCTGTTTGTGCTTTTAAATAGCAGTATGATTTGAGCCTTGGAGACGGATGTTGTAGAAAATCGTGGAGCTAACTTACACAATCTGTTTCTACTGTTGTGCCTAAAAATGAGCAAGCTGAGTATCCGGCTCGGGCAATTGCCCGTGTAATTTTCTGAAAAGCTGCCGTATTATTTTCTTCTGCTGGCAAAAAATTCTAAGTGCGGCTGTGCTGTTCCAGAGCACCCCAAGCCCTGGAGGAACTGCACTCCGGAAGGGAACAATTTTCTCCCTGCTCCCCTCCATCTTGCTCAATCAGTAATTGTTTTCTGCTGTTTTGGGTCAGGTTGGTAACCTCAGGAGCTGGGGCAAAGGAGATCCGAGGTCTGCCTTGTTTCTTGTCCCTTTCTACCTTCTGCTTCATTTGGTGAATAACTGCGTAAGTCTCAAACGCTTGCCCCAGATCTGTGCTGGGACAGAGGCAGGTAACAGGCATTAAGCTGTGATGCTTTTCTATATCCCAGCATTTCATTCCTCACAGAGCTGCTGCCAATCTAGAAGTTTTGCACCCAGAGGAGTGTTTACCCAAGGTCTGCTTTGTGCAAACAAGAATGTTTCCAAGCCCTGCTGACAGTGACTTTTTTACTTCCTCAATAGAAAATGCACTATCCTGCTAAATGGCTAAAGAAAATCATTGCCTATCTTCACAGCATAGTGAAGGGGAAAAACACAATTTGGAAGAGTAGCACAAATCACCCACAAGGCAGGTGAAGCCCATGTAACATGTGTTCTTCATACTCCACTTCAGCCAAGGTGAATTTATTCATTCCTTCTTAACCTCACATGGCCCTTTTTCCTCCAGTATGCCAGTTTTCATACAGGGCATGTGATTATTTCTCATTTTCTAGACACAACTACTCATTTCCTAATTTTAGTGACATGGCAACTGGCCAGGTTTTTCTTGTTAAGATGATATTCATTTGTCCCCTTTGTTTCATTCATTTTCCCCTCTGGCTTTAAAGCTATAAATCAAATACACAAAATTAAATTAAGTAAAATAAACATAAGTGCAGGTGGAAATTCAGGAAATATAAATAACTAAGAGTAGTTTTCCAAGACTGCTTTTTTAATCAATTCTAAACACAAGATATATATTGCCTGTTGAACTAAGAATGTTGTGACCACCTATTGTTAAAAAGAAGCAATAAATCTGTGCAGCAATTCCTTACTCTTGCGATTCACTGACACATTTTGCCAGACAGCTAGTTCAGCTCACTCTTTTTCCAGAAGTGTATTATTGGAAAGACTTGATATGCTGCCTTGAGAAAGACATGAATGCTGTTTGTCTCTCCAGAAAATTCCTTTTTTCTCCGTCTCTGAAGGAGTGAGGCTCCCGGATGCTAAACCAGTCTTCTAGTGTGAAGATAATCAGTTCTCATCTTCATATACTTTCCCCTTCACCTTGAAAAGCAAAATGGCAGATATTCTTCCACTCTCTTCCTCAATCCAGCAGGATCTCTGCTGCCCTTAAATACCAGTGGAGCAAATCACTGCCTTTTATATTCAGCAGGGAACCGAACACTGCTGTGCAGGCAGGGCGCTGTCCTTTCCACTTTGTCCTACGTGTCAGCAGTCCAGGGATGTCCTGGAGCCCACCCTGCTTGCTACTTTGCCGGGATAGCTCTCACACAGGATCTCAGCTCTGCAGGAATGTTTCATGCTTGTGGGGTTTTAATCAATCAGATATGCTATGAGATGAAACTGCCTGAGTTTTAGACTTAAATTATTAATTTATTTCCTTTATCATACAGAGATACCTAAGGGTAATTCAGGCAGGTCATGGTTTTCTTCAGCACAAGACTAGCTACAAATTAATTTTGATCAATAAGATTTCACATCAATGTCAGTACAGATCACTCAAAACTCCTGTGTGAAGTGAGGGGAAGACATAAAAAGAAGTTCATCTGTTTACACTCTCTTTTCTTTTGACAGGATAATAAACTCAGCCAGCACACTACAGAATACACTCTACTATCATTTACACAGCCTTCTTGTGAATCCACAAAGCAAAGCCTCGTTTTAAAGGCCAAAGCTGTACTGTGATGTCTTTTGTTTGTAGTGGTGCTTAACATCATTGGTGCACCAGTTCTAACCTTGGTTAGAGACTTTCCTATTTTAAGGTGGTACAAAGGCAATGTCAGTGATAGGACTTAATGCAAACATTCTTATGTGATAACGGCTGCAGTTGTTGTACCGAGGTGATCGCAATCACAGTACTTCTGCCCATGCCTGCTGTTTCTTTATGGTGGGAATTCTGCTAATTTAAAAAACTTTGAGTGGGACAGAAAGCCTTTTAGACTGTTTCAGTGCCCAAAGATACAATGGGCAGCTACAGGAAGTGACAGAATTTTGAATCAAACTATTACACATCTCTGTGCCTCAGTTTTCTTATCTGTCAGAAGTGCAAGTCTGTTCCCCAGGATGGTTTGGGCTGTAAAGGACCTTAGAGACCCTCTAGTTCCACACCCCCTGCCCTGGGCAGGGACACCTTCCACTAGAACAGTCTGCTCAAAATTCTGTCCAACCTGGCCTTGAACAATTCCAGGGATGGTGTATCCACAGCTTCTCTGGACTACCTGTGCCAGTGCCTCACCACCCTCACAGGGAAAAATTTCTTCCTAGTATCTAATCTAAATCTCTTCTCTTTTAGTGTAAGACTCTTCCTTCTTATCCTATCACTATCTGCCTGTGTCTGGTCTCCCTCTTTTTTACAAGTTTCCTTTAAGTACTGGAAGGCTGCTGTAAGATCTCCGCAGAGTCTTCTTTTCTTCCTGCTTAACAACTCCAACTCTCTCACCCTGTCTTAGCATAAGTGTTCCATCACTGTGACCATTGTATCAGCCAATCTGATAACAGATCCCAACAGATCTGATAATGGTATTTCAAAGTTTACATACCCACTGCTTGTAAAGTCCTTAAAGGTTCTTGGATGAATCTTGATAGAAGTTGCCAGGTGAAAAAAGCAGATACTTCTTATTTATTGATCACAGATAATACCATTCTGGGTATATTGAACACTATTAAATCCTCTTGCCTTGTCATTTCAGCTCTGTGAGAAATCAGCCTTTGTATATATTCACTCTTTTTCACCTCTTTTGGGATAAATTATAAACATATGAGCATAATCCACTGAATATAGTCCATGAAACAATTTACTGATCTTCTTTAGAAGTATCTCTGTGAATGTTCTGTATTTCTGGCAGCTCTTCTATTCACACTAGCATGAATACACCCATTTTAGATCAGCTGTTGATCTCTGAACGCCAACTCCTATGAGAGATAAAGTAATTCTTAAATATTACAGCCAAATGTGCAGCGTAAAATGAAGGCATGTTTATTGTTTGTCTTACTTTCCCCTAATTATTTAGGGTCTGCTCTGCTTGTCTCTTCCCTAAATTTAAAGCAGTTGCCTGAATATTGCAGAGCTGAGAAACAGATTCTTTGTACTAACCTATTTCCAAAGTTTGTGTTTCTTAAGTACTTTCATAAATCTACCAGACACTGCACCATATCTTCCCCTGATTTTTTTTTATTTTAATCTGAAATACTGACACACAGATAAAATAGAAGATTCTGTTCTGTTTTCCTCTGAATATGTATAGTGTCACATCATTCATACAGAGACATTCAACGACTATTATTCCTGCCTCATAATTTTGGACATAATTTTGACTGTTCACTGCAAGGGGATATGTAAGATTGTTACAAATTGATGCCAAGGGGCCCATACTTGGAATCAGTTTTGTTTTTCTTTGAGTTAAGTTCCAAATTGCAAGAGTGTGCATAATGAATGTGTTATCTAGTCCTTCTGTTTTGTATTTTTGAAGGAGAAGCAGCACATTCTGCAAAGTAACTTGTCCTACTTGCTCAGGTTCCATGGCAACCCAGTATTGCTGCAAATTCATTTTGCTCTAATCAATTAGAAATTTTGCTCTGGCAGCTGGAATGAAAGTTTATGGGCCAAATCCTGCTTGTTTTACTTGGACCTGCAGTTGCAGTAAATTCAATGAGATACTTGTCTGAGAAGGAAACAAACTTGTAGCTTTCGTCTCTCTCTCAGTTTAATTTTTATGAAAAGGTCAGATTTAATTCTTGGTTTTCTGTCCAAGCAGGAAAAAAAGGAGGCAATTCCCTTAAAGGGTCCACAACTTAACACATACTTGCCTTACAGTCTTGTTGACTTGGTTAAAAAGGAAGGTATCACTTTGCTTCCCATGCATTTTAATTGGATGCCATCAGCAGAGCTGCCTAGTGCACACCTTCCATCCAGCAGCTGGCAAAATCTCCTGTTGAATCCACCCTGTCATTCATGCCCAAGAGGCAATTTTCCAGGGAGCACAGTGGTATGTGCCAGTGCCCTTCATAGCAGCACAGCCCTGAGTGGTTAGTATGCACAATTCCTAGGGAATCTTCCCTTGTAAAGGTCAGCTCATGCACTGCTGGAAGTGCACGTAACGACCGTGAAAGCCCACGGGATCTTCTCATGTGTGCTCTGTAATGGTGTAGTTGATTAAAACCCAAAGTTGACATTAAAAAGGTTTTGGTTATGTTTTTATTTTTATTTTTTCTTTTATCCTTGCCAAAACTGCAATAGTGGGAGATGGGGAAAGCTCCTATCAAAAAAAAAAAACAAAAAACCCAACAACTTGCAAACATTTGGAAATGGCAGAAACTTTCTGATGTGGACTGACAAAAGCACTGACATTTTGCTTTTAGGGTTACAATTCCAAATTCAGCTCATTCTGCTACCGCTCTTTATGTCCAGACTACAGAATTCATGTATACTTATGCTAAGCATGCTGTCTAAACAAAACACAGGGAGAGCTTTGGGGCTGTACTGTAATTGTCCGTACTTTTTTTTTTTTTTTTTTTAATCAGGTAGCAACACCATTAACCTTCTTTTCATGCATTTCACTGGTCTTTGTGTAAATGAATCAAAGGCTTGAAATAATTTTTAATCTAGGTTTTCTTTCTCAATGGCTGGAAAAATGTGTCCTCTCCTTACAAAGTACACTGAAAAACTGTACAGGTCTATAGGAAGACATTGATTTAGCACTTCTTTTCCATTTCAGTCATTATCACACTAAAATTCAGCCTCTGACTAAACAGGATTAGAAATACCTGTTTTGTAATGAAAGCATAACTAATCAAAGTCCTGATTTAAACTTTGTTACATGTCAGGGCTCATCAAATCTCTTGCCACAAAGAGAGTATGACGCAGAGTAGACTTCGCTTCTTCAAAAGCAGATCAGAATTAGAGCCGAATCTCAGTTTTCGTGTCAGGGACTGCAACAAGGAAAGCAGTGCTCATCCACTTGCACGTGCTCCTTTTTCTTCCTGTCTGTCTCCAGGTCCTACCAGTAGTTAGCACAATGGGAAGGTTACAGCCTTGGCACCATAAAAAGGGTCAGGGAGTGTGAAGTGGGCTGCAGATTCCTTAAAAGCTGCATTCCTAAAGGAGGAACTTCTCTGTCTGGAGAGTTGTCAGAAAGAAGGCGATCCAGACCACTCTACTGCTGATCATAACAAAACACACAGGGCTCAGTTTCGGCTCTTGCTCTGCATGCTGCATAGGCTGCTGTTCACACGTAGGCGCTCAACCAACGCTGGCTTTTCTCCTTTGGGTGACAAGAGTCTCTAAGCACAGGTACAGTCCTGTATTCTCCTTGGATACCAGGGGTTGCCTCTGATGCCATTATTTCTTCTCTGATTATAATTAGCAATTTATAAGACTGGCATATGCCAAGGAGGTGACATCAAAGGGCTTACGATGAGAACAACTAATGACCAAGGTGGAAGGAAATATAGCAGAACCAGCTTTGGGGGATTTAAATGTTAAACCCACTTTATTGTTTTGGGTTTGTGTTCTTTTCTAAAGTGTTCATGTTGTGTTTAGTAAGAAATATTGTACAGCTATGTTGTGAGCTATGCTATGTTCCAAATGTGGTTTTTTAGAAGCAGATGATTTTTAAAGTTTGCTGGTTTTCTTGTGCTGTTCTTTTATTGTGATGGATTTTGCATGTTAACATTTCAGTATTTGGGAAAATGTGGGAGATTAATCATTATGACTTTCAGATCAAATGTAGCAAGGGGGAAAGCTCATGTTTAAATGCATTGTCCTGTATTATATGTCTGTGTTCATATTCCCCATTTTTATTGATGTACTGCACATATCTGACCTCCACATTTGCCTGATAGATTTTTGCCAGTCTGGCACTTCTGATTTCTCAGTTTTGTTTAAAAATATGTTTTGAATAAGACCCTGATAACCATTAATTGCTTACAGTATGCTTTTCCAATTGGATCTACTTAACCTACACGTACCTGATTCAATTTCCTTGCAATAAGTAGAAGCTCTTCCTCAGTCAGGCAGAGCTCTATGTAAAATATAATCTTAGAACCCGATTTGTTGTGTTATTTAATTAACGAAATGACGTGGTGTGAGCTGTGCTTCTGCCCAGTTATCAGTGTGGTGGTTTGCTGAGTTGCTTCTACCCCACACAGCGGTGTCCGCACCTTTCCTCCACCTCTTGCCTGCATGGTGGAAGTCTTGCGCTGTTTGCTTCATAAACTAGAGGGAAGGGAATTGTTAAACCAATCCCCAAAAGGGCTTTACACTTTTCACATGGAATCTGAAATGATTCACCTCACAATACGTCGAGCAAAGCTTTCCCGTTAGTAAGACGGAGCGGCCGCTTCGATGAGTACGGTTCATTGACAGTGAGCGCCCATGCCGTGGGAACAAAGCGCATCTCGAATCAGGGGCTCTCGCCAATGTCAGAATCTTAAAAAAAACAAACCAAATCGAAAAACAACCAACAAAAAAACTGTCGGATGCGAGTTTTAAAGGATGAGTATTTGAGGATAGGAGTTTTAAAGGACAGTAACAGCCCGAGGGGCAGCAGGTAATGGGGTCAGATACGTGCAGTCGGCCGCCCCGCAGGCAGGGCTGCCCCGCTGGGTGGGGTGGGGGGGGCGGCCTTCCCTCGTGCCCCGACTCGACTTGTATTGTGTCTCTGTCCGTGTTTTGCCGTGGGTTTTTTTGTTCATTTTATTTCTTTCTGTGTTTTTTTTCCCCCTCCCTTCTCTGTGTGTGTGTGTGTCTGTGGCCCGCAGGTCCCCCCCTGCCCTGTTCGTCCACCTCCTCCACCCCCCGCTCGCAGTCCCCCTCCCCTCTCCCCTCGCCGCCGGCCAATGAGGGCCCGGGGCGGTCGCTGGGCGACGGCGCGGCCCGGGCGGCCGCGGGCTCGGACTCTGAGGAAGAGTTTGTCCCTCAGTCATTCTTAGTTCAAAGTGGCTCTGGAAACCTCTGTGTCGCCGCCAACGGTGAGTGACTCTCTCGCTCTCTCTTTCTTTCTCTCTCTGTACCTACTTTTTCATGCCCGTCTTGACAGCTGTGCGGGGGGATGTAGGTTGGTTGGGGGAGCGGGTGTTCTCTTTGGGATGGTTTGGGGGTTTTAGTTAAGAAGCTGAGAGTCGCCCGGCGAGGGTTGGAAAGGGGAGCTCTGGCAGGTCCGTGCTGGGTGCCGTGCGCTCTCCTGCGTGGCGGCGGTGCGGGACGCGCAGCCCCGTGCGGTACCCGGGCAGCGCTCACGGACTTGGCGTGACCTGAAGGCTGGAGCCCGCTCCCTTTGGCGGGGGTGGAATTTCGGGGTGATTTGAGTTTTTCGTTTTATTAACTCCTGGCTGAAAGACTGGCCAAAGAGCCTCTCCCTTCTCTGTGAGGGCGGCAGGGTGAAGCCTGGGAGCTGGCGGGGCCAGAACTTTTGAGGAACCTGCCACCCAAGGACAGCATGGATAGGAAAGGGGATGACGAATATGAAAAGTTCCTTTGATAGTTGTGACAGTGGCATCGGCACCATCCCGGAGAAGGGTGTCTGGGTCCAGTCACCCTCCGAGGCGGTGAGGTATGCCCTCAGGGGAAGTGTTTGAAGAACAGCAGCAGAAACACATCCTATTGGGATGCTCTGAGACTCCCCGATGGGTTGCTGGGGGTGCTCAGCAGCGCCGAATGGTCCATGATGCTTAAGCAAATTACAAGGAGAGGAATGAAATTTACAGTTCTCTGCTGCAAAGACAGTGAGTCATAAATGGAGAGGTAGCGCTCATTGGCAAAGAAATGTGAAATTTCATCAAGGGTAGTGTAACCTGACGAAGTGCAGATTACAGCAGTGGAATAGCAGTGGCCACTCAGGCCGCTGCCATCCGGCTTGAGTGATAATTGCTCACAGGTCTGATTTATGATGAAGGAGAAGGCATTCAAAGATCTCTTGAAAGAGAGAAAGAAAGGTGAGGGAGAGGTTTACTGCAGCTGGAAACAGCTTAACTGCATTTATGTTAAGCTTCTAAGACGGGTTCCTAGTATGCTGTTATCTTCAAGTAAGGAGAGAAAGTTTGACATTTAATTTGTCTGCCCTCCCCCTTCTCCAGCTTCCCTCTTCTTTTGTTGCATTTGTTATGGTAAAAACAAACTTTCCCTTCAAGGTTTTTCAAAGGAGAAGGTTATCTCCTATGAATTGTCATCCTAAGGAGAGTAGGGGGAAATACAGTGTTGTATTCATTCAGGAAACTGATTAAAATTCATATCCTCTGTTCAGCTTCACCCTTCCCCTCCCACCCTATAACGCAGACGCACACATCTGACTGCTTGCAGTCACACAACATGGAATAATGTCGATGACCCTCTTGTTAGAAATAAAACCAAACTCACACTCCACCTCATGTTTTCCATACCATAGTATATATGTATGTACATTCTCTTTGCTCATTGAGGAAATATGTATGTACACATACATGCACACCCTCCAGGTAAAAAGAGGGAAGAAAGAGCAAGCGAAATTAAAAACCTTAATCTTTTCTTTTATTAATTAGCTGAAAAACAAAAAAAAGCCTTGTTCAGAGTCCACAGCGGGTTGGCCACATCATTGTATTATCAATGTGCTGGTGAGTTAGTTAGACTTCAGGCTTTTCAGCTGCCTGCTTGTTTATCCTCTTTTTTCTTTTTCTTTTTTTTTTTTTTTTTTCCCTCTTCTCAGTGCTTTTTGCATCAGCTTGTAGACATACTACATTCCCTCAGGCCTTCTTTGTGTGCAGGATTCAGTAGGTGGGTAATCAATATGTCCCACACAAAGACAGGGCATCTGGGGTCTCATTTGCCTGCTTATCCTAGTTGTTTAGTAATCAGAAGTGCAGGTAATGCCAGGACACTGGTGACCTGCTAGGATCAGCTCAGCGTCATTCTGCTATCAAGAGGAAAACAAATGTGACTTATTTTGCCACCTATCAACCCATAACGTGAAAGTTCACATGAATGACAAGCACAGACCATACAAGCCCATCATGTCTGAAACCCAGAGACTCTTCTGACCTCTGTAAATGGATTTAATTGCTTTAGTTCTTTAACATTCTGTTTCTATGAGGCTTAGTCAGCTTAAATTTTAAATGACAAAGGCAGGTCTTTATGTTCCTTAAATGGTGAAAATTAGTAAAAGCTTATTTTGGTTAGGACTAAGTTTAATACAGTTAGAGCACTCGTTCTGGGAGAATAGTAGCTGTCTCAACAGCAGGACAGCCTGAGAATGCTGTCTAAAGGATTTGTGTTGCACTTTTTAATTGATTGTCGCTAGGTTTTCCTACCACAGCTGTGTAAACTCAGCCTTAGAGAAGTCCATCCAAAATAAGTAACACCCAGGGAGCAGCACCGCTGTTACAAATCCCCATGTAAATTGCAAATATAATGCACATGGAACTTAAGAAACATGCCACTTTTTGAAGATACAGTAGGCTATTCTTTGTCTAAGCTCCTTTCATTCCAGAAAGGTAATATTATCTGTAATATTATTTTTACACTTCCAGAAGAATGTCCACCTAAACTTTCAAATGCAGGCTGGAACCAGCTAATATATATTATTAGAAATACATGGGCATCTTTTAGGGCTTTGAGTTTTGTGTTAGATGCATTACAAACCATTGTTTGATTTTCTTCATTTCTAAGTAACTTAGAACATTGAAAGTCCAAATTTTCGTTGTACCTATAACATCAGCAGGTACATAATTTTAAGGAAAAAGAGATTTTTCAGATTTGGAGCTCTTAATTTTTTCTTTTTATGTATGTCAAGTCCAGAAGGCTTTTTTACTTTACTTAAAATTACCCACTGTAACTAAGGTGTGAATGTCTCCATTTCATAGAATCCTAGAGTGCTTTGGATTGGAAGGGCCTTTAAACAAGGCCTTGTTCCAACCCCCTGCCATGGGCAGGGACCCGCTTCCACTAGACCAGGTTGCTCCAAGCCCCATCCAACTTGGCCTTGAACACTTCCAGGGATAGGGCAGCCACAGCTTCTCTAGGCAACCTGTGCCAGTGCTTTATCACTCTCATAATAAGTAATTCCTTCCTTATATGACATTTAAATCTATCCTCTTTTAGTTCAAAACCATTATCCCTTGTCCTATGAGTACAAGCAATTGTATGGAGTCTCTCTCCATCTTCCTCATAATCCCCCTCTAAGCATCGAAGGTCACACGCCTTCCCTTCTGCAGACTAAACAGTGCTGTCTTTCTGAAACATCTCAGGATGTTTCCATTCAGAAACCTTAAAAATTCCTGATTTTAGGATTTCAG
Source organism: Cettia cetti (assembly GCA_013401135.1). Lineage (NCBI taxonomy): Eukaryota > Metazoa > Chordata > Aves > Passeriformes > Sylviidae > Cettia > Cettia cetti. Next base: position 92,496 of record VZUI01026787.1, on the reverse strand, counting down.
CACTATTTGAAAAGTCGGCTGACCTGTGGTATCTTGGTAGACATTAAGAAACACTAATTAGTTTTTCAGGTTTCTTATGTATACTGGTGTGTAGGTATATATGTATAGGACTCAGAAGAAGCCAGAACTGTCTGAAGGCATCCAAGTTTTAGTCTGGTTGCACTAAGAAACTTAAAAACTGCTGTGCTGGATCAGAGCATGCAGTCCCTGACAAGGGTATGTGAGAAGAAGCATGAGCAAGTAGGGCTGTAGGGAGGATATTGGCCACCTGAGAAAGGTTGAGCATTAGCCAAGGAGGGCTGTAGATGTGGCTGATTAGTTCATTAGTGGCAGCTTTCTTCCATTTGAACCAGTAAACGACATGAAAAATACATTAAAATAAGTCAAGTGTCTTTAGAGAATGGTGTTCAGGAGAAGCACGTCAGCATGACCATTGCTGCCTATGTCCCTTCAGCATCCACAGCTGTGGCACTGGGGACATTAGCAGGTACATCTCTCCCCAGTACAGTACGTCTGAGGTAGGGAAATGGCTGTTGTACAGAGTGACAAAGAACAGATTTGGAAAGATATATGAAATCTGGAAAGCTGACATCCAAATTCCTTTGAGAACATGGGCTGTGTTGCCTCATAGTCAAAGCTGAAATGTGTGACTTCTTCCAGCTCCTCCATCAGTGAGCAGGCATTCCTTGAAAAGTGTGCTTTTGTCGTTTGGTGGGGTCTGGTGTGTTTCTCAAAGCTGATTGTATCAGGCAGACAGGAAGGCTGGATGTAGTCACTTGAAACAGCCTCTGCACACGAGACCTACAAAATCCCAAATCACCTCTGGTTTTGGGGCATTTTAGTATTCTCAAATACTAACACAGTTTTTGAGACCAGAGCATGGATTTTATTTAATTATGACAGAAGTAAAGCAATACCAGAAAATTGTAAGAATGTCTAAAACCGACTGTCTGGTCCTAGAAATTACTTTACTTTGGTGACACTGCAGGTAACATCTACCAAAGTCTCTCTGGGAAGGATCTAGTGCAGTTTGGAGTCTCATCACCAACCTCTGAATATGTGTACCCAGTTTCTTTTGTTTCTCCCTCAAATACATCCCTATTACAAAAACTTATTGCTCACCTCTGCTTAACCAGTTTTGCACCTTTTCTACCACTAAGGGCATTTTTCTCAGAAGAAGCAGCAGTGGAGGGTGATGATGCCTGTCACCCAAAGTGACATTGCTGCTGGAAGGAGAGGGAGAGGGGGAAGGCAGGCATGAGTCTCAGCATTATTACACTTTTAATTCCAAGAGGAGGGTTAAAAGTTGCTTAAAGCTTGGATGGTGCAGCCCTTACCATGGCACAGGTTACTCTGGCAGTGGACAAGGAGGGGAATCCATGTTGAGTACATACATAAATATTCTGAGGTTAGATCCTGGTTAGATCCTGTGAGGAATCACACCTAGTGTGATTCCTCAATGAGCCATGATTTTGGTGGAAAATGCACCACATCAGGATCAGTTTGCCCCCAGCAGCCACACCATGCTTCTTCTGCATAGTGGGATCTGCATGAACGAGCTGCTTGACCAACAAAATCCATGGTCATGGAGTTAATGAAGGTTCTCATATTGCTTTTGCCACTTTTTCCTGTTTGGAGTGCTGGGCAATTTGAAGCAGTAAACCCCCCTAAGATTTTCATTTTAATTTCTGACTGAATCTGGGCCTCCTGATTTGTAACCTATTTTCTTTAAAGTTTTTTTGGTTGTTTTTTTTTTTTAATCTTTAAAAAGCAGCCCCTGAGCTGTTAGATACAACCACTGTTTGTAATTTACCTCCCTTTCCTATCCTTCAGTAAGAACTTTCCACTTTTATATTCGATGATTTGGCCCAAATTTAAGAAAATAAATCCTTCATTAAAAGGCTGCTGGGGACTCCTCTAGCCTTATCTGTTTCTTGTCAAATAGTTCAATTTCACATAAATGGTGCATTTCTGACAATTTACAGTGAGTAACTGACCAGATCATCTGCCACTGCTGCTACTGTGGCTGGATTTCCTCAGGATCCAGAGGCAGGTAATCTTCTTGAAACACAGAGCACTTTCTGCTGGAAGTTTTTAATCTGTCTGTGAGTGTTTATTTCTTTTGTATCCATGATGTGGTTGGTGCTGCAGAGTCTGCCACACAGTGATGGCTGTTCTCAGACTCATCCAGCAGCCCGGTGTGACCAGCTGAAAGGCTGAATGCAGCATCAGCCTGCTTTGCATCAGGCAGCGCTCCTCTGATCTTTGGGTCCAAATTCAGACCCAGCAGTTGTCCTGTAGGAGCCCTGCTCAAGCATAGGGTTTGGTGTTTACAGCACCAGGACAGAAAGTACAGAAAGATCAAACTGCAGCAGGGAGGCCAAGAGACACTGAATATTAAAGGATTTTGAAGAAGGAATGGTATCATGTGTGGTGTCTTAGAAGTGGAGAATTTTCAGGAATCTGACTGAGGAGAGCAAAAGGACCTTTGATAATGTAATCTGAATAATTGATATTTTTCTCATCTAAAAATTAACAATAAACTCCAATTAAATTCTGTTTTCTTTTATGGAAGGCTTTCATTTTTCTTTCCAAAAAAGCTTGTGAACAGAGTATCTATTCTCTTGCTGTGTTTTGTCCTTGCACAGTGCTTTCTATTGCTTCTTTTTTACTACTCAAGCAAGTGTGTTAAGTAAGAATAGCAATTAATCTCTGCATCCTTTATCAGAGATTTGCAGAGTCCATTAGCAGTCAGTGTTACTCATAATGGTAATTCATAATTACAGAAGGGAAACAGGAATTGGAAGATATAGCCAATCAATTTCCAAGTGTCTTCTAAAAAGTTTTAAATATTCTTTGTTATTGCCTTTCCTATTAAAGCATTTTTAACATCATCACCCTCCTCCCCTCCCCAACACTACAGAAATTTAGTAAAAAACATCCTAAGGAGAGGAAAGGTTTAAAAGATATTTAGTTTAGCAATACTTTAAAAAATATTCTTTAGTAAAAGAATATTTTTTAAACAATAGTGATGATTAGGTGAAGTGCTGATTTTGAAAATCAGTTTTACATAATTTTTCAATTAATTTATCCTCTAATTTGGGAACGTGCTCAGAATTCAGCCTCAGAAACTGTAACCTTAATTCCTCTCTTTTAATTTTAGTCAGAAACTAAACAAGAAACTTATTAACCATAAGCTTTCGATTTAGGTAAAGACATTTCAAGGCACCAGGGTTTGATTCATCCTGAGGAGATCTCTCTTTTTCCACTCATTGTGGCTAGAGTTGTGTCTGACTTTGGGTCCCCAGAAGCCTGAGAGGTTAGAGTGACAATGACCATTTTGGCTTGATTTTCACAGTTTTACAGATGTCTACTCAAACTCAATGAAATCTTCCAAAAATTAACTGATGTATTTGAAAATTTGTCCTTACATCATTCCTCTGAATTTCTCTCTGATGTAAAGATGACAAGGTTCAGGTTTTGAGTTTCGAAGCATCAGCTATTGCCTCTTAGACCCTGAAGATCAAGTAAGAAGCTATTAACTGGCAGCTGTGAGAAGGATCAGATCATGAATTATTCCTGTTCTTATTCACTGAGCAGTGGAGCCGTCCTGTTGAGTTTTTGTTCCTCCTGTTTCACTCTTCCTTCTAGGAGGAAAGATCAGAGAGATGTCAGTGTGTGAGCTGCAGATCTTTCAGAGTACATGAGGCTCTAGAAGTGCCCACTTACCTTGCTGTCCCTTAAGCTCTTGCCTCATGAATTCACTTTGCATCCTGAGAATATTTGTTTAACCTGGCAGTTGTTTGGCACCAGGATGAGACAAAGGTGAGAAGCAAATCGTTTGCTGTAGGACTAGATTCTTATCGCTGGTATCTGTGGGAGGCATTTGGATTAGATTCCTAGCATAGCCAGGGTGAAATCCTGACCCAGCTCAAATCTTTTTGGCTCTAACAGAGGTACATTTGGTCACAAGAGAATAATATGCATACACAGAGAGGCAGGTCAGGGGGGGTTTGGAGAGGGTATTTGGAAGGAATAAATATCTCAGAAAGAATAAAGTGAGGTTATGATTGTCACATTCAGTGAAGGGCAGCAATGAAACAAGTCACCTTTCCAGGCCAGAGAACACACTGAATCAGTTAAAGCAGATTTATAGCTTTTTAGCTGTGATAAAGCCATATCAGTGTGTATATGAATTTACATAGGAGTAGGAGGGTTTTTTTCTTTCTTTTAATGCAAGCCACATTGGAAAGTGTGCACAAAGGAGCCCCACTCCAAGGAAAGACAACTGGAACAAATTATATGCATTCAGACTTGTTAAACGGAATTGGCAGCAGAAATATTCCTGGTAACCTGAGCATTACAGCAGCATTGGTATAGTTAAGGTTATGTCAGCATTTCCATTAGAAACCCCTATTTTCAGGGGTTTATATCTGCAAAAAAAAAAAAAAAAAAATCACTGTGGGTTGAAACTTGACAAGCTGTGCAAGGTCTCATCTGAGATGGATTTTTTTTACCTTTTTATAAAATTGGGGAGAAAAACCTGTTTGAAGAGTCAAGATACAAGACCACAAACAAAAATAGCAGCCTTCTGGCTTTGATCCTTTTTGATGTTAAAAAACCCTGTTTCTTTCTTTATAGTGTAACTATTAAATGTACAACAAAATCTTGCTCTGAAGAAGGAATTATTCATTACTCTATTAAAGGAAATGAAACATTAATTTATGGCCCATTAGATGCTTTTTCACTGCAGGACTGCCAGTGTTTTGGTCTACCTCAGGTTATACTGAGAGATTTGTGACTAACATGAAACAAAGCTCCCAAAGCAGCAGATTCTGTGTGGAAAAAATGCTTTCAGGGCAGCTTTAGAAGAACAAAACATTGAAGGCAGAGTTGTCCAGACACTGGAGTGAGTACTAGGAATTCAGCTTTCTGATTTCTGCCACAGGCTTCTCAGATACAAAGCCTCTGTTTTTTCAGTTGCAAGTGAGAGATACAGCAAACTTTAGGATTCGGTATCCTTCTGAACTGTTTCCTTATCTGTATGATATTACTGGAGCTGGACATGGTTTACACTATGGTGAGCAAGTAGACAAGAAGGGACCTGTGGCTCCAAACTTGCAGACATCAGATTTCAGAGAGTGAGCTAATCTTTTTTCTAAATCTTTTCAGATTTTTGTGTGCACAACATTGGACTTTTTGTCTCTGGGTATGTATCATCTCTGAGCTGAAGCCTGTATGGCTGAGGGTCTGTGTATGTTCAGTTCCCGCAGTGCCTTCTACACTTTGAAAAGCCATAACTGATGTTCATCAGAACTTTTTCCACTCTCCAGATAAAAGCTGCTGTGGAAGTGCAGAGTATTATAAAATACAGGAAGGAAGTCTGAAGCTCATGTACTCATGGCTGTGTTGTGTTATTACTGTGAAATGGATCTCTCAGTTGGGAATGAGCTCAAACTTTGGGAAGGCTTGTTCCATTAGCTGTTTGCAAGCCATATGTCTCCATTTTTAAATGAGGACCTGGGGGCTTTGAACTTTATTTATAAGCTGAAATTTGGTGGTCACTGTGAACTGGTGATTAATTTGTATGGGAGAAGTTGCCAGAAGTCTCACTCTGACCTGTGTGTTCTTTCAATCTAAACATCCAATAACTGCATATCCTCAGAAGATGTGTCCCCCCACTTCCCCCTCCATCGTTTCTGTGCTTTGCATTATTCACTGTGTTTATTGTAGCACACTATTAATCTCAACCACAGCTTTCAAATCGTCATGTGACCCCAACAAATTCTTCAGCTAAAGCAATGATAGCTTTAGGTATTTTGGGTGGAAGCTTTTGAGGCTCTGAGTGGAATGGAAAGGATCAGGTTAAAAAAGATTTGAGGCAGTAATTCAGAGGAAAAAGTGTTTTCTGTGGATCCAGTGGGATTCTTTTGAAAAATGATACTTGAAATGATACATGAGAGGATGGTGCAGCTTCTTGCTGTGTGTGTATGAGCCGTGGTGTATCCTTTGAAGCTGCTTCCCATGTGCACCTGGGTGCAAAGCAGTAGGGTATTTGTTCAAGGGAGGGCAGTCCTTAACCATGGGTCTGAACAGCCCGTAGTGCCCATGCTTGGTAGTAAAGCTGATGTGACAGGAAGTTATGGCACAGAAGAAACCTTTGATATGAAGAGCTTTATATGAAAGACTGTCACAGTTCTTTAAGAGTCAATTAGGTTAAGCTTTTGAGGACTACAAGCCCCAGTGTACATGCCCAACATAAAAATTCATTTTGATGGCAGCTTGGAAAATGCCAGAATTTGAAGGGTTAAAAGTTTTGTTTGTTTTAAAGTCCTGCCATATGAATTGAGAAAATAGTCACCAAAAGAGATGGAATAGCTGGCATGGTGCTTTAAAAGCATGATTGGCATTAGCTCAAAATCTATGGCTGCAAGGTCTATATTTTGTAGTAAGTAGTGCTTGAAAATCTGGAGTCAACACCAGTTGAAAAACTGGTAATCATTGGTGACCTTGGCCAAGTGACCTAAATGCTGGTGCTTGACTCTTACATAAATAAAATGAGGGATAATCACCATTATTTGCTCCTTAGAAGTTGTGGAGATTTTCATATTCTTAATTTCAGATTAAGAATGAAAAATACTGTTGTATTCCTTCTCTGTTCAGCTGATAATGCACAGTGTCTCTGGGCTTTACTGCTGACTTTTGACACGTGCTCTGTCTCTGGAGGTAAGGGATGATGATGCCACAAAGTTTAGGCAGCCTTTTTGTATCACGTCATCATAGTCTGCCCTCACTTTTAACAGGACAGATTTAATAGATGTTTTTTCTCTTTCCATGACAAAACTAAGTCTGTTAATGGCAGCCTAGTAGTTTAGGTCTTTTCCATATAAAGCAGAGAAAGTGTAGCAAAAAGATAAAATGTAAAATTGTATGACAGAAGGTGATAAAATTCAGATGTAGTGTATGGTATTTCTGTTTACAAGAGGTCAGCTGATACTGACATGTCAAAGTAGCATGAAAATACGCAGCCATTCACTAAAGACAACAGTGGTGGGCCAAAAGACCTGTTACACATAGGCCATGTGTTTCCATGTTACTTCATAGTATGAGAGAATCATTAGGGCTGGAAAAGACTCTAAAGTCACAGAGTCCATTAACACAGCCACCGTCATGTTCTCCACTAAACCATGTGCCCAGGTAGCACATACAGGTACCTCCTGAACCCTTCCAGGGATGGAGATGTCAGAAAAATCTCTTCTAAATGGCAGATACCTCATATCTTAATCTACTACTTTCTACCACTAAAACACAAATGTATGTGGGAAAAAATTTCTAACAGAATGATGGCTGATGCATTTCTTCCCAGCTCACATGCTATTTAAAATTCTAAAACAAGCAAAGCTGCTGAGACTCAAATTTGCCCCTTTTGCTCATCATCCGTCTCAACAAGTTGCCTTATTAATAGGATTGGTCAAAATAAAGAGGCTGGGCTGGCCCTCGTTAATTACCTCCTGCTTGTTCATGTTCTTTCAGGTCTTAGGATATCAACATTACTCAGAAATTGACGCTACAAAATGTAACAGGTGTGTTGCAGATGCCTTCCAGGGTAACCTAAAAGTTGCTACTGTAACCTCCTGTCTTTCCTAACTGATGTCCTGGCGAGGCAGTAAATTCATAGAAATCATAAAATACCCGGAGTTGGAAGGGATTCATACCTGCAGGTCATAAAATATATTGGTCCTTTCTGGAGGATCTGAGCCTTTTTCTGTTAAGCTAAATTTCTCTAGGTTTTCAGGGTATTTCTAGATGTCCTGCCAATTTAGTCTCTTGATACTGTCTTTCATTTTCTTTCAGTCTAAGTAAGACTCCTATTGTGGAAATAAAAATTGACCTCTCAGAATTGGTGAGGTTAAGCAGGTTATAATTTCAGCATTTTGGACACCTTAGGATATTAGGTGTTTGGTAAGTACACTATGCTGCAAATAGGAAAAAGCATTCTGAAACCATAAGTGGCTATATTTCTTTCAGCATTTGGGAGGCCAGGCCAGTAAGATGAGAGCCTGTGTCATCGTATGCACTATTCAAAATCAGCCAGCCATGACGGCTCAGGAATTGGACTCTAGGTTCTCCCACATGAGGGGAGAATTGAGCTTTGTGACCTGCTTCAGAAAAATTAAAGTAGCGACACATGGCTCATTAGCATGACAGCTCTGGGAGTGGGCATGGGCTGTAATAAAGTGCTGCAGGACCTTGGAGTGCTCTGGCAGGAAAGCTGGCAAGTGTAAAATCGATGCTTTTGATACATTAGGTGGTAATGGAAGAAGCACAGCACAGAAGTGGTATGATCGGATGATTTAGTTGGAGCCATAAATCTAGCGGCAGTATCGTGGCAACGTGATAGGACACAGCATTTCATAACGAGCACAGCATAAAGATTCATGCATTAGTCAAGTCTGGGGTTGAAGCACATGTGGGTGGGAGTTGTATTACTGATACAAATGATAGAGTGGTTCATCCTTGCAAACACACTGAGTAAAACAAGGGCACTTGGTGGTAAATGAGCACTTTAGACTGAGGTGCAAAATACTTGCATACTGTATGGGTATTTCTGGTATAAAATTATTCTGTCGAAGTAGAAATCAGCATGGATTACTCCAGGTTAAAACTAATACTTTCACACTGGCCCCTTTCTTGCCTTACCCTGCCTGGCCAAGTGTGGAGATTTTGTAAAAATTCTCCAGAGTCATATTTCAACAGTAAAACTATTGCTACTTCATGGTTGCTTGTGCTATGTTTTAATGTAAATCATCTCTTTCCGTTGCTACTCAGTTTACATAAATCCTGCCCAAATCACCTTAAACAACTTTTCTCCCTAAAACTTAATGGCTATATGAAACTAGAAGAGTCTATAACTTACCTCAATTTAGGTATCTTGTTTTAAAATCAGTGTTCCTCTTAAACTACCATCATTTTTGATGCCCTTCTTAGCATTGTAGTCAGTTTTTCTGCACCTCTCTAATAGTGAGAGACAATTGAGCTTGGTATAGCTTCACACATACAGTGGGTACTCAAAGACAGGTCAGGTAAAACCAGGAAGAAGTGACATTGCTTCCTGCCATTAACATATGCTTGATTAGGAAAAATATCACTAGGACTAGTACAGAGGAGTAGCATGTCAGAGGAGATAAAACAGATTAGAGTGTTTTTGTAGCATGAATTACAGAAACCCTTACTGTTGCTGCCTGTAACTTTTCTGATACACCAATGAAACTTGAAACAAGAGGTCATCTCAAAGGGTAATAGCTTCCAGCCAAAATGTGCTTCAATCTCCCGGACCACCCATCCTTTCTTTATCAATGAGGTCAAAATAATAGCAGTACTTGACACTTTTACACAGATGGGTAAAATCTATTGTGTCACCAGTAGATATTTGCAGAAACCTAACCCATGTAGCTATATATTGTGCCTTTCCCATGTACATCTCTAAACAATTAGGAAACAGTAGGTCTCTTGGTACCCCCTTGAATCAGATAAGTGTGATTATCTCCATTTTACAGAGGTCACAACTGGCTATCCCGAGGTCACCCAGGCATCCTGTGATACTACTACAGCAGGATTCACGTCCCCTTGCTCTCTCTCCCATTTCCCATTTCTTTAACAACCAATACACCCTGTTTTCTGCCCAAAGCTACACAGACACACCTAACCACAATTGGAATGAGAGCTAAATGATTTTTAAACATAGTGGTGGAATTTCTAAAGGCAGTTTACCTACCTATTTGAAAATTACATCCCAATGTTTCGTGAGATGAGCTCAGAACAGAGAATTTCGGCTTCTGCTGAATATTGTGGTAGCTTCAATTAAAAACAGTTTGCTTTGTCTTTCATTTCTTCTCTATAAAAACTCTTGAGCAGTTTATATCAGTGCCAGTTCACAGCAAGTTTGTCCAATCCATCTTGGGATAAAACACAAACAGTTCTCCTCTGACTGAACTGTTGGTTGGTTGCTGTCACATGGAAAGCTGACTAAAGCCCTTTAATTTATGAAATGCTAAATAGTCCTCAAGAGATTGCCTAAATATTTTACTGCATGTCACTTTTTGTTGGAAACCAGAACCCATATTTGCTGTGACGTCCATTAAGTAGAACTTCTTCAAATTACTTTTGCTTCTAAATGGGATTTTGTATGTGCTAACTTTTATCTTAGGACTTCAAACATGTCTCCGGGTTCTTTTCACTATTTGTCTCCATCTTTGCTTAGTATAATATTTATGTGCAGAATATAGAGGTGATATTGGAGCTTTAGTTTATTTTTTTTCCCAAATTGTTCTTTGCAGGGCAAAGAAATAGTATTTAAGATGCTTTTGAAGAATATGGGTAACTTTCGTCTGCTGAGATGCTGAGAGTAGGATGTAACCTTGTAGCATGCTACAATGATTGATAAATTATTGCGTATAATAGGTAATGATAATGTTTGAAGTTTTACAAAATAATTTCCCTGGTAGGGGTTCGGCACAGTAGCCATGGAAAACTTGCTTCATATAAACCAAGAAACAAAAGAGAAAGGCTGTTTAGAGATTGGCATAAGTGACTTGTGTGGCAGAAGGATAATCCCTGAGCACACCTGTGCAGCAGAAACACAACGTGTGGATTAGTTTTGTACTTTATCTGTCACTCTGGCATTCCCCCCGTGAGCTGCCCGAGTGGTTTGTGCTCCCCAGCTCAAGTGTCACTGCAGCGTCAACAGCAGCCGTGTGAGAGTGGTGGGTTTGCATAGAGTACAATGCATGTTTGTTTGTTCACTTTGAGTCTGGTGTCTGAGGTGGAATTTTAATGGTGTGAAAAATGAGAGGAGGAAAGAGAAAATAATAACCTGAGCTCTGAAACACAGCACTCAATACAATTTCTCAACCCTTGCATTCACATCTTTTTCTCATAAGCATCGTCCCTTACCCCAGTAAAGTGGAATTCTGCTTGTGCTGCCAGAGAGCAGAGCATAAGGAGAGTCTAGAGTGCCTAGTCCTGCACTTATAATCCTTCCAACTTGCCTTTGCACTTGCTGAACCACAGTTTCTCTTGTATTACAAGTTTTCTTGTGTTTTCCATTTTGTGCTCTGAGAGTCAAAAGTCTTGAACTGGGTGACTGAATGTCTATGAAAAAATGAGTTTTGTAATTTTCAGAAAAGTTCTTCTCACAGCACTCCATACAAAAGGAGGGAAGCAAGAAATAGAGAAAAGATGATAATGATCTGTCTGTGATTTCTGCCACTGCTGTGCATTTTGGAGGAAATGGCACACTTTGATGAAGTTATTTGTTGCAAAGGCCAAACTTCTGGCAGAAAAAAGAGCACTAAATTCCAACCTGCAAACATTAAAGAGAGAAGGAAGAAGAGTGTAGAAAAAGACCTAAAGGCATGGAAGAAAGCTTTGTTTCAAATATATTTGAGTTTCAGATTGGCTTGGTATACTTCCTGCGGTGTTGGAGTGCTGTAAATTGGAAGCACTCAGGTTGGAAACAGGTCTGAAGCACTGATTTCTGAGTCCAAACAGAGTTGTGCTTACTGCCAGGCTGGTTTATTCAGCTTGCTGGATGGGAGCCAGAGGAACTGACCGCCCTGTGAGCTGAAACCAGTGCCAGCCAGCCAAAGAATAACATTGCTTTGACTGAAATGGCAACTGTTTGTTTGTTCTTGCAGCAAAAGGGGAAAAAAAGCACAGCTTTTAGTGCTGGTGGTGACAGAAAAGGTTAAAAATTGAAGAGAAAAAAAAATATTGTGAAAGAGGAAGAAAGGTTAGGGGCAAATTTTTCTCCTTGGTTACACTTCTGTAGTTGCTTGGTCTTCACTGGTCTGTAATTTTAAAAAAGACTCTTCATTAGTTCAAACAAACAGATTTTTTTTTTTCTTCCTTCTGCTAAAATATGGTGAATTTTATTATATGATAAAGTTCCCCTTATGGTAGTGGTTATAATGTACAAAAAGCACTACGCTGTGACACACTGTAGGCACTGTCACAGCAGCATGGTACTTGAGGAGGTTACAAGGGATAGTTTTCCATGTGTTAACAGGAGAATGCTTCTCTGAGTAAATAAGCAGTCAAATGAGACTTAGGGTTCAATCTCAATCACTTTAGCAGGAGTTTAAGGTAAGCAAAATACACAAGCTCAGTTTATTTTCAGGTCTAGTTATTAAGTGCCTCGTGGAAAGGCTGGCTTTCCTCCTCATGATGCTGTGGGCTGTCACAGACTGTGAGTTTGGGACGTTTCCGTTCTTGGTCTCAGTCTGTAGTGTACAGCAGCCCCCAAACTGCTGTATTGCAGAACCACTTGAGTGCTGAAACTGCCTGGGCTGGAGAACTTGCTTGCTGCTGCCATTTCACACACACCATTTGAGTTGATCTTCTGGTTTATTTATCCTGAGAGCTTTCATACCATTTGGATGCTGGAAGCTGGCCCCATTGCACACGAGAGGCACTGGCAGAGAGCTGGCAGAGTCATGCAGTGGAAATCGCTGCCTGCTGGATCATAGCTGGTCTAAGGTCAGGCTGGGAGCACCCAGCAAGCTCAGCTGGAGCCAAGTTACTGTCTGCTCCCTGTTTGTGCCACACTCATCCTCAGGGAGCATCCCCCTTGTCTTTTTCTTGTTGCCGTGCAACTGTCAAAGCTGCTTTTTTTCCCACCAGCCTCTAATGTTTCTGGTAAGACAAACAGTACCAGTTAGGAGATATTACTGGTGATATTGGTAGCACTTTTTTTTTTCTGCATGTGTCAGGGCAAATCCATTTGGTTTTGCTGCCTCTAGAAATATTTGGTGTTTATTTTGCTATGCCAGCCCCACTTTCCGATTACCCATTAACTTCAGTCCAACTAAAAAAAGAGTAAAATAAAGTTTCTGGTGTGCTTTACTTTATTTAAAAGGTTTGTATATTGGAGAGGTACAGAGAAACAAACAAAAAAGGAAAGAAGTCCAAAACATGCTATTAAAATAGATCTTAATAATTATTTTAATAATGAAATCTATTTAAATATTGTCAAAATAAATTACCTTTTTAAACTTCAGAAATTTTTAAGAAGTCATGTCAGTCACATGTGTTTTGGGGGTCTGCCTCTTTTTTGAGAAAGTTTACCCAATGCTTTTGGGTTGTGTAGACAAGGTAGGGGACAAGAGCTGGTGAGGACAGGTCAGTTGTTCCCATTATTCAAATAGAAAAATGCAAGGAAGAACATGGAAGATGGTATTTTTCATTTGTTAGAGAGGAACATCTTCTGATGCAGATATTCTGAAACTCAGTGATGGTTTCAGATATGAGAGGTGTTGTAGAGAAGCATGAGAGGAGACTGAGTCATCCTCTGGTTCTTTTTTGGTCCTGGAAGATCTCATCTGCCCTTTGTATTCCAGGAGTAACGCCTGGATGCAGTCCCACTTGTCTGGTCCTTTTAGCCTTGCCACACTTTCAGCTTTCCTTCTGTCTCCCAGAGGGACTTGGAGCCTGCTCCCAGCATGTGTGACACTCCAAGGTTAAATCTGAGTCACAGGTTGTCTGTTGGGGGGTGCTGTGGTTTACCAGGCTTCCTCCCTGGCAAGCAATGCCATGAGCACCACTTCACTAAGGGTTAAATCATATTTCTGTGTGGTGGTGAACTCCAGCATAGCTCAGCTTTACTCCAGAATAGTGGAAGGACAAAGATTTGGCCCATTGAATTTATACTGCTCTTTTTCAGCAATGTGCCAGAAGGACAGATTCCTCCATGCACCAGATGTGCTCTGCTTTGGAATTGCCATTGTGGGTATTTAGAGGGGAGGCAGAATGACAAGCTAAGCACCAGCATTGCTAATACCTCAAATAAATGTTTTTCTGATTAATTAAAATAAATTGGCATAACAAGAAACACAGTGTGCGTCCTCAAAAGTGCAAAGTTGTTTTCAACTGCAGCTTCCTGTTAGAGCAAGTGCTTTAATTATCTCTGTTTGTGCTCAAAACCAAATTTGGATTTTGTTTTTTCTTAGAAATCAACATTGCTTGATTCCCATTGCTCCTTAAAAGTCAGCAGTGTAAAAGGCACTTGTCTTAGGCTATGAAATGTGTTTTTCCCTATGCACACAGACTGTTCTCTTCATCCTCCCTTGGGAGTGACCTAAACACAGCTCTAGGTAAAGAACTTCAATCTGTGTTTGTACAGAATCACTCTCTTGGTTTCTATTATTTTGTTATTTAAACATTATAAGCTTCAGTAGTTCATGAACAGCACATTGAAAGACAAAGGGTTGTGATAGTAGAAAAAGCAGCAGATTTTCCTCATTCAATTTAGAGCCTAAAAAAGAAATGAAAGGGCTCACTGGACATGTCAGTCACAAAATAGTCCCCTGACTATCAGTAGGAATGGGAAGAATTGTGTTCTTATAGTAGTTACTATAGATATTTGCCAATTCCTTACACAAAACAAGGCATTAATACACAATTATATTCCTTAATATTTCTAGATTTCAGATCAGGATAAAAATGAATTTGCTAATTGCATTTTTGTGTGTTAACCAAATTGCTAAATGCTGCCTCCTTCACCTTAAGCAACAGTGTTTATGTATTTGAGTTACACTAGGCTGTCCTAATAAACTAGTCATGTATTGCCTTCTTTGATGCTATCAGATTTTGGACTGGATCCATCCTTGAACTGGAAATCTCCCAGGAACTCTTGCAGATCTTGCTTGGATTGTTGCTGGTACTTCTGAATGATCAGTTTTTGTTAGCAGTCAGCACTGTGGCACCATATGGGGTGCTCTCTTTTACTGAGGCACAAAACAAAAACTTGACTGCTTCCTTGTGGTCCCTTAAAGATCTTTTGACATCCTTGTAGTACACCGATATTGACTTCTCTGTTCTAATTGCATTCCAATTTCAGTATTTCTACTCTACCTCTCCAGATTTTCTGTCTTTGCAATTGGTTCAAGTAGTCTTTTTTTTTTTTTTTTTTTTTTTTCCCCAATTTGTATTCAAAACTTTTGGTTTACTGTTCAGTGGAGTGAAACATAGTGGACTGGGTTACCCAGGAGATGAGACTAGGAAGCCAGGTGGTCCTTTTTTATCTTGCAGTGCTGTATCTTAGGCATCTGCGATGGATTTCACTGCAGAGGCACTAGAAAGCTGGTGATGTCTCTCCAGTGTCTCTTTACCTACTGCAAAACAGGATGGGGAGGAGCTATTAATTCCATTGTCACAAAACACTTTATCGTCATCTCCAACCAAATGCAAAGCAGTGTTATCTTAATGATTGAAAAGCACCTGGCCACTATGTGAGAGTCACTGCCTTTCAGACAGCCTCAAAGACCAGTCCCACTGCAGCTAAGCTGCCTTTAAAACCTTTTCAGATTTGAAGTAGAAGTTATTGGTTATACTGTATATTGAAAGAACAAATGCCAGAATAGGAAAGTTTCTGTTGTATAAAATACATTTTTTCTAATGCTCTTGATTATGTATCCCAGCTGTCCTTATTTTGCAAGTCCAATGATTTGAGTTTTTGTAAAAATGTTTGTTTATTGGGTTTTTTTCCTTCTCCTGCCTCGTACACACACCAGGAATTCTTCTGTATGATAGCTCAGCTTTTATTTCCAGCAAAATAAAAGAAAACAAACCACAGCTAATTGGCTCTTTGTTCTCAATTTTTTGACAAGTGACAAACACTGAGATCAGATTGTAGTGCATATCCTGCAGCAGTCATATGGAGCCTGAGTTAGGGAATCACAAATTCTGCATAATAGACTCCCACTTGCCATCACACTGCCTGGGTTTGGGGTATTTGTGTTTATACGTGCTGTGCCCCAAATGCTTCCTCTCACAGTTAAAGGGATAACCTATGGCCTCCCAACATGATGTGGAATACAGCATTCAGCATTTAGACTTAGTTCCTATTTTATTACTTTTTTCTTTGCTTTATTTCATAGCTTTTGAGACATGGAGCATTTGAACCACTTTGCTACGAAATGGTGAGGGTTTGGGTAGTACTTCTAAGGCTGAACTCAGCCCAGAACACCAATATATATAACCTGCTGCTGTCTGAGAGCTGTCTATGACTATATCAGCATTTTTTTCCAGTGCTTGTTGTTCTAGAGGGTCTGTTCTACTCAAGTTTGGGTCAAAAGTGGAATTCCTGCTGTCTTTATTAAGAACGGACAAGGCCCAAGCTTTGGGTAATCAGAGAAGGAAGGCATTTCCCTCCATGGATTAGGGCAGTTACCTTGTAAAAGTCAATGGACATTTTGCTGCTGGGGAGAGCATTGCATCTGATAGACCGTGTAATTAAGAAGTTATCCATTGCTTTCTGTTCTTCTTTGTGCAGGACAGTGTGCCCCAGCTGTGTTGTTAGAGCAGTGGAACCAGAGGTGAAATTCCACAAGGGTTTATTTGAAGTCATGCC
Organism: Cettia cetti; assembly: GCA_013401135.1. Taxonomy (NCBI): domain Eukaryota; kingdom Metazoa; phylum Chordata; class Aves; order Passeriformes; family Sylviidae; genus Cettia; species Cettia cetti. The sequence continues at coordinate 76,088 of VZUI01026787.1, read as the reverse complement.
CCACCATGTCATCTATTTGACTCTTTCTTTATCTTCACCATAAATAGTCTTCATCAGCAACATATTTGTACTAAGATGACATAACTTTCTTCTTTAGTTTACAAATGACCAGCTTTCTGCCAGTGGGCAGTTTATATAACCATGCAAATGAACAAGAGTGAATGATGTGAATTTAATTTACAGATCCTTCCCCCTCCATCCCAGAACTGAATCCAGCACTGGCTATTCCATTTAAAAAAAAAAAAAAAGATTATTATTATTTTAAATAACCATTTTTCTGCCTCCATATTTCTCTCTTTCCCACTTTCTAATGTGTGTCTGTAAGCAGAGGGCAATCTCTTAAGGGCTGAATGGCTCTTCCTGGGCACAGCCTACACTGGCTTTGCAAGCACATTCCCTTGTATATCTGTTTGTTTAGGTGAGTACCAGGGAAAGGAAGAGGAGGCTGGCATTTCTTTTGTCAGTTCTGAGCAAACATTGTGCTGCAATTGGAGACTGCTGCTCATCTCAGGGGAGTTTACTGGAGACCTCCACATTTGCTGCTTGAAGCCACATACTTAAGTGTCAGAAACCCCACAAAAAGACCCAGGGACCAATGAGGCTTTAACTGGGTATTTTTTCTTTTAAGAGAGAGCTGATGGGGTACATGACAAGTTCCCCTCCCCCCTGCTACCTACTCTGTTCTCTCTAAACTATGCAGAGACTGTAAATCTTCATTTGCTGAAGAAATAGCAGGTATGGCCTGCTGGTATGTAGTTGGCAAGCGGAAAGCAAAAAATTTTCCCAGATTGTTGAATATTGACATTTAATTTTCAGTGTTCAAAACTATTCCTTTCTAATAAATTTTTAGAATTTCTAGATTTTAGGGACAACAGTCCTGTGGTCAAACAATTATAGTCTGAGATAAGGAGGGACAAGGTTTCTGGTTATTTTATTGGCTGTAGAGGCATGGAAATCTCAGGAAAGATTGAGTAACATGGGGAATTTCTGTGGTGGGAATGACTGTAGCAGAGAAATGCTGTCCTGATAGTGCCTTTGCTTCTCCAGCTTAGCGCTCAGAAAAGAAAATCCGAAGACCTCCTTGGATGCCGCAAGTGACAGTTAGTGCTTATGTCCTTATTTTCTGTCATCTGTTGAACATCAAGAGGAAGATGGTCATTGAAATTGGGAGAGCTATCAGCTGGCCAGGGTGTCTCCATTGGCAGAGCTGTTTTCATCTTTGCAGATCATCACCCAGAGGAACTGTCTGTGTCCTTTGCTTTAACACTTGTAGGTCGGGTTGGGCTGTTGAGGCTGGTAGGCTGTGTTTGAGCTGGCATTGCTCCAGCATGAGCAGTAATTCCATATCAGTAATCACTGGGAGATTTGATTATCAGGGATTTATTGATACGCACACAGTGGCCTTGTGTGTGAGTTGTCCTGTTGCTTTTAAAGGACACTAGAGGACAAGGTGAGATTTATTTATACACATAAAAATGCAGGAAGATTCCCAGGGGATTTTAAAGAGTGCCTAGCAGGCAAGCAGCCTCACTCTCCTGACACTTAAAGAGAGGTACCTTGCTGCTACAGGCACTTTTGTACATTTACTAAAGGTGTGCTCTTCAGAAGTGCCCAAGTGATGTATGAGCCTAAGTCATAGTAACTTTTGGGAACACTTAGACTCTAAAATGCATGGTATATTTTTGAAAATGAAGCCTCACTTGGGCCTAAGGCTTTCTAGAAAATACACCTCTGATGCTTTCAGAGGTATTGACCTCATCATTTCTCTCTTGCACTTTCACACACCTAAATATCCCTACAGACTCAGCCCTATGCCCCATCAAACCTTTTATTTTACCACTATGACAGTAAGTAGCTTCAGCACTTCATACTCACAAACTACAAGTCACTGCTTTAAAGCAAATGAAGAAGAATGAGGAACTGTGTCCCTACAAGTGTAGCTTATGTCACAAATCACAGTCATAGGAGAGCTGATCGTTTTGGGATGGTTTTGTCCATTCTGTAACACTGACTGTGTGCCTTTGAGAGGGATAATTGGTACAAAGGAGGGGTTTGCTTGAAGCTATCACTATGATGAAGTGAAATTTAAAATTACATTAGATGTTTGCTTAAGAGGCAACAGATGAGGCCCTGCAGATTCTCAAATCCTCCTTGCTACACTGTAAAATGAAACCATAACCATTTGTTATTCTTCTAGTGGTGACAAGGAAGTCAAAGCAGGAATGAATGACCCTTTAATGATGCTTTCTGACTTTTAAAGGGTTTGAATCTGTTGCTTTTTCTGATTCTATCCAAGGTTCTGGTCGTCATATGAACTACCTTTTATTCACTTGAAAGTTTGAAATATTTTTGGTATTGCACCAGTGAGATCTTTAAAGGCATTTTAGTTCTCCTTCCCAGATTTCACATGAATTTGTCAAGCCATTTGAGGTAATATGGTGAGAGCTTAATTTAAAGCTACTCAAAGTGGCAACAGAATTAGCAAATGAATTTGGAAACAAGACCTCCAGTCTCTAAAACTCTTAGCTGATGTGCTGAGCTAGTGGGCCTTCCCTGTTTGAAGGGATATCCCTGTTTACATAGCTTACGTAGCAAAACATAAATTAGGGCTCTAAAGGATTTGAATGATTTAAATACAGGTTTGCATTTACCCCAATGATTGCAGTAGAGTTTTTCCTATCACAAGGCTAATTTTAATTGGATTTGGAAATGGAGACTTCTCAAGTATTATAGGAGGGCGTTTGTTTTCTCTGTGTTGCGACTAAAAATGGCACATTTTGCTTTAAGTTAATGTATAAAAAAAGCTATCATTTTCTTGGTTGTGAACTTTGGACACCAGTGAGAATAATTCTGCCAAACAAAAATTCATTACTGTTCAGATTCCTCACATGGCTGTATTAATGCAAATGTTCTTCATAGTCCAGCATGAAGTGGTGTATTATAAACCATTAGAACACAGTCATCCTTTTTTCTCAGTTTCAAATCATTAGCATAGGTCCAACAGTGTAAAGGGCCAATTTCCATGATAAAGAAAGTCCTCTCCCATTTAATCACTTACCACCAAATGAACCATTTAATGCCACATTCAGACATACTGTTTGAGGATTTCCCAAGGCTCCCCTTGATCCACTTACACTCACTTATCTGCCTTTTGTCTCTTGTTAACCTGCTTGCTTGTTATAAGGGGAAGAGGGGGAAAAAAATCAAATCCAATGCAAGAGGTCCGCAGCTGTTAACTTATTTTTTTTTTTCCCTTCGAAAGTTGCTTGAGATTTCTTGGAGCTTCTTCTTGGCAGTGCCTAATCACTGTAGTTAAACAGATTCTGTAATTACCTGCCTCACATGAAAATGGCTTGATTGCTGCCTCTTTGTCCAATCTAGTTCAACTTTAAATGACAGCTGAATTTATTCTAGATGAATAGCTTGTGCTGTGGGAGCCCGGTGGGGTGGTCTTTATTTATTTGCATCCTTAAAAGCTTCTTAAACAAGAGAAAAACTTAGTTTTAAATTCACAGAAAAGTGAAAGGCGCAAAGGTTCTGTGTTTATATACCAAGGACTACCCTCTCTAACCTTTGCTTTGAGCAGAGCATGTATTGCACTCATTTGGGAGGACATAGGTAGGTAAGTTCTATTCCACGAGAAGAAACGCTGTGCAATATGCTTCAGGTGGTGTACAAAACCTACCGACACTTTGGGTAATGATTCCACACTCTTGACAAATTCAGACTGTGGTAACAGTGTTGTATAAGCCAGGAAATTGAGCATTTGACTTCAGCTGTATTTAACTTAGCTCTGGCTGTGCCTTAATAGTGTTGTCTGTATTCAAAGATCTGCAGTTACCACGAGGATGTTCATGCAGTGCTCTGCAGTAGTTTGTCTGGCTGTGTCTGTACTTGAAACTGAAGCCTTGGAACTTGGAGTCTGGGTGTCAAGGAACAGCCCACACCCATTCAAGTAAATCTGCTAACCTAGAAAACAGCAAGGCTGTGTGTGCACAGGCCACTGGGCCTGACTGCAGGATTCTGGTATCTCTGGAGTCGTGCATAGCCAAAGCCATAGCAGGAAATGCTGGTGGTGTTGTCCAGCCCACTCACAGGAGAACTGTGCCGGTGGGTGTGCAGAGCCAGCGATCAGATTGCTTCACACTAGACTTGGTGATGGGTTTGTAACATGTGCTCCTTCCAGTGAAACTGAAAGAAAAGGAAATGCTTTTGTGAATGCATTGTTTTCTCCACTATGTGTTAGGTCTGTAAGGTAGAAATAGTACAGCAGAGAGTAACATTCAGGAAAGAAAGATGAACTAGAACAATTGGTCCCTTCAGCTTCCATTGTGGGATTGCTTCCTGCAGTCCAATTTCATATACTTTCTACTCTTTTGTTTTTAATATTAAAATATTCAAAGCAATGAAGTTTCCTTTAAACCTAATGTGGAATTAGGTGACATTAAAAACACATCCAGAGATGCAGAAAAATGACAGTCCGTGCTTATAAACTAATGAATAAAATAATATTTATTTAAATACTGTGCTCCCTAGGACAGCCTCATTTCCTAAGGGTCTCAAGAGGAGAGCAATCATACGGTATAATCTTGTTAATTTAATATACGTCAGTGCAATGCAAACAATAAATACAGAACATTCAGACTAGAAATTGCAGTAACTATATTAAGCAGCCACAATTTCAGTTCATTATGCACTGACAAGCTTCTTAAGATAAAGATATACTATTTTCTTTAATTCAAACAATATGTCACATTTTTACTAATAATAATATTTAGCAACCACATAGCATGATTCATCCTCAAAGTACTTTAAAAATAATAATAATGTTTAAATCCCAAAGACATGAGTAGGCAAATATTATTAACTTATTGCACAGATGGAAAGATTTATATGGGTTAAATAGCTTGTCTTGGAGCACAAGAATGGTCACAGTCAGTGGTGAGAGGGGGACTCTACTTGCTGTTTTATGTTTGCAACTTTTTTGTCTGGTAAATTGCATGAGGGATCTCAGGAGACAATCAGCCCCTTCCGCATTGTGTCCCCAAACTCTATAAATTTCTGAAACTGTTTCCGTTCTTCAGTCTTGTTTTTTGGTTGTTTTTCTTTCCGCTGAGTTGGCCTGTATATCTTCCTTTTTATGCAAACATGTCTTCCTGGAAGGCCAATTATTTCTTGACTTTACATTAAAGTAGCTGTTTAGATAAGAGGAGAGATAATTCCCCTGATTAGTATCTTTGGATTTATTTTTCTTATAACCTTGTAAGAAAATCCAGCCAGATCCCTGTCTCTCTTTTTCTCTCTCTCTCTCCCCCCTGCATGTCTTGAGATACAAATTCAGGATTAACATTTCTCTTCATCTTTCCTTTATCAAATGTTTGTTCAAGCAAGGGAAACAAAGAGGCATGGTTGTAAGCTCCAGGACACCTACTGAACCTTAGACCTACTCCTGCAGACTTGCCGAAATGATTATGTGGGAGATTATTCTTTATTTGGAGCTCTCACTGAGTGAATTTTACTTTCTTAATAGCCACACATCCAGTTTTCAGGCACTGCCGAGAATAAAAACATAGTAGAATTAGCTGCCTCCTGGTATTCCCAGGAATCCTTTTGACAAAAGGATTAGTCCAAATGGTATAATGGATTTACATGGTAAAAATGTTGATTGTTCAAGGACCAAAGTTTTCTAAAATTCAAGCAGAGCTGGTGCTAGTATTGCGGTTTTGAAATCAGTAGGAAAAAGGAAGGCTTCATTTAGTGTATTTACAGGATTGGTAAATCTGTATTTACTGTGTTGGTATTGAGGAAGTATTGAATGAGGAGTATGAAAATAACTTTTCAGATCAAGAAGTGCTATTAAAAATACCTCATGAGCGCACTTTATATATTTTTTATGTTTTAACAATCCTGTTCCATCAGTTTGTTTTTATTTTTCTTTTGACACAGAAGTGCCTGATTTTTTGAACTGATCAGCACCCTGTTTCTCAACAATTTCAGTACAAGCTAACTTGTCCTGTACTTCACTATGGGAGACCCAGCCTGTGGGTCTCCCACAGTTTAATTTAGTGAGATATTTAATTAATGAAGATAGTAAATATTTTCTTCAAAAGCAAACTGGTTAGGTGGTAGTCATGAAGAAATGCTTAGATGGCACTCTTCTTGTTCTAGTTATTCATGAAGTATTAAGAGAGTTACTTACATCAAAAATAATAAACAAGAATGGTGATTTAGTTTGATGGCTGTAGAGCTTTGAAAGCCTGCTTCAGATGCCCTGTGCAGCAAGGCTTTTTCTTTCTCTTCATCCTTGTGTTGGCATTGAGAGCTGCTGGGGACAATTATAGAAATATTGCCTTTAGCCTATGGAACCAGACATTTATATATGGGTGAAAGACAGCAGAATTAGGGGACTGTTAAGTACTAAATTTAGGAGTGGTTGTTTGCAGGTAATAGGATAGAGGAACATTGTCTGGCATATGATAGAAAGATAGTACAGAAGGTAAAGTTGATGAAATACAGCTGAGGAATAAGACTGTGATTTACAGCAATATCTATACTATTATTTGAAGTGTTCCTTTCAAAACAAGTTATTTTTCTTCCAAAAGTGTGGGAATCTGGCAATGCAGATGTCAGAGCTGATGGTTGCCTGCAGTAACACATGCACAGCTTTCATGAACTCTTCGGTGCCTGTGACCAAATGCACCATCTGGGTTTTCCAGTGTATGCTTCTTTGCTTTACTCATGTTCCTCTTCTGTTTTCTTTTAGCCTTCTTTTGTTTGGACTGCTCAGCCTACAGAGAATTTTATTTGCCTGCTCAGAGCTCTGTGGCTGATACTGTTTAACACTGGGTCTTCATTAACTCCTTCCATTGTATTTTCTTTGCTTACTTTTCAAGCCCCAAAGTATTGCTCAGACCCTTGTTCTTTGCCTTGTTCCCTGTAAGCCTTCAGTCTGCTAGTAATGCCACCTGCAATGCCACCTCCCCCTGCAGGCTCTCCCCTCTTTGTGATGGCTGCAGGGTACCCCCAGGTTTGCCTTGTTTACTAACCCACCTCCCTGACATCCTTGCTAGAAAAACATTTCATCCATCTTTCCCCAGTAAGCTAATTAATGTCACCGTAGCTCTTCCCTGGCTTTTCGATTGGTGATTCAAATTGAACTAGAAGTCCCATAGTGTGGTAATGCATCCCCCGCCCTCTCCTGAGTGGGCATTTCTGTATTAGGAAAGGGTTTCTGTTTACTTACTGACTTTTTAGGAAGTTTAACTGGAAAGTTCTATCCTTTTCTCTTTGTAATTGGCTCAGTGCCAGGAGAGAATCACCTGTTGGATTTGTCACTGTTTGTCAGAACCTGTATCCCTTCCTACTGCCAAGTTTCCAATAGACCCATCCTCGATCATTAAGTAGAAAAAAGAACAGAACAAAGGAACCAAGGGAATTCTCAATGTGTTGTAGCAGGTGTAGGACCTGTCCTTACACTGTGTTCAGCTTCGTTCTTTGTTTTGTACTGCTTTAGTTATTTTATTAAACCCTTTTTGATTTTTCAGGACACACTCGACCATGCTGTCTCGCTAATTATTTTTCAGCCAACTCTGATCAGGGCTGGACCTGCAGAGGTTATGAGACACACTCTCATACCGTGGGACCTCTGCAGTGATTTTTTGTTGTGACTTGCAGTCACAACAGTCACCTCAAGAGGAGGTGTAGCCTTAGTATCTTCACAGTGCTTTACAAGCCAGGGGAAGCAGGATCTCACCTAGGAGCATCCCACTGCCATCCTTTGCACCTGAGCAGCTGCTGTAAGCAGTGCGTGCCTGAGGCACCGAGCGAGCACAGCCCAGTGTCACAGTATGGCTGAGCCTCTTGCTTGCCACAGGGGTGGTTCTGTGGCCCCTGTGAACAAAGTGGTGTCTGAGCATCTCCAATGAGTAAGTTGATCTTACCATTAGCTGTGAGACAGGACAGTGCTGGGACTGCTGCTTGTGTAGGCTCTGAGACGTGTAATGAACGAGCAGGTGTGATCCCCTCCAGCAGGGAGTGGTTTTATGGAGACACAGCATGGATATAACTCACATCTGAATTACATCAGCACGAGCCTGCTGAAGTTAACAGATTTATTCTACACTAACATTAAATGAACCACAGATCAGATTCTCTCTCATACAGAATTCATTATACCATCAAGTTCTCCTCTGGTCAGACCCAGTAATAACTATGCAAGTTTCTGTACAATACAGTGCAGTATGTGAAATAGCTTCACAGTGGAAATTGCTATGGTAACATACAATTAGTCTGTGCATTGACACTGAATAGCAAAAGGATGCTGAAACAAAACCTAAACTCTGTAGGAAGGGAGACATTTAACATCTTCGAGAAGTACCTTGCAGCAGCACTTGTCAAATTCATTTTCAGTTGTAGTTTCCCCTGTGCATGCATGCTGTACTAGTTTACTTAGGAATAACTGTTGCACAAAAGTCTACCTTTTAAATTGTCTTTTAGTGGGTACTAAAAATAATTCTCTCATTGATGTCCGAGACTTGGAGTGCTGAATCAAAAATATATTAAAATATTTAGTGCCATAGAGATAATTTTCTGCAATCTAGAATTGCTGATCTAGGAAGTAGTCCTCATTGAAACTTTTTGAACCTTGATATATTATCAAACATTTTGTCTTAGTTTAAATGGAAATCTAAATTTTCTTTGCAGTTATTCCAGTGCAAACAGGTACCTCCCACAGAGGCAGGAGTAGGATTTCAAGATTCTGAGAGCAGCTTCAGCTGCTATCACCAACTACTAGAAAAAAAAAGTGAACAAGATAAGAGGGAAGGGATGACATCTCAAGGCTTCTGCAGACTCTGTTCTGTCTTGGGAGGCCTCGACAGAATAATTAACCAAATTGCCTTCACATACATTTCTGTAGACCCAGTAGTCAATAAATTGCCTTCACAGCAATTTAGCTTCAGATGTTTTATTAGTGGTAATTCCAGTGTTCTAACAAGTCAGTTTACCTTTCATTGTCTCGATTATGTCAGCTGGTTGGCAAAGTTAAACTTGCAAAATGGGCATTGAGGATGTGGAACTATAAAATACAGTGTTACTTTCTACCTGAACACTGTTTAAAATATTCAAAAATAGCAGTTCAAAGCAATTCTATGAAAGGATTTCCAATTCCAGAAGAACATAAACACAAGGAATAGTGTATAAGGCAATACATTTTTATTTTCTTAACTATGTATATGCACTTCTGTTTTCTACACCAAATGCATCTGACTTTCATGAAAAGTAAATACTTCCACATGTGTTAGTGATACAAAGTCATGGCAAATCGATGCTCTCATTTTGTAAAGGTACTTGCATTTTCTCAGATAGGAATCTTCACAGAAATACCTGGTAATTACACTTTTCATCCTCTCACTTGGCTACAGCTGCAAAGATAAAATACAGTAGCAGACTCATGTTTAAAATGGCATTGACTCAACTGTAAGTCCCAAAGGTCACCATCATTAAAATCTAGGGCATGCGTTTTACACATGTTATTAAGATCATGCAGATGAAGAAAATAATCTACAGGGAAAGAGATTTTAGGAGCCTTTAATTTTCCTAGCTCTTAAAGCACTGGTTATATAAAGCCTAAGCTATTGGGGCTGCAGAAAATAAAAGTATATAAAAAAAAAAAAAGGCAAAAAATTATGTGTGAGGTCAGTCAAGGCAAATAACACTTGTGTTGTAAGGTCAAGACTGCCCCCAGTCTTCCGTACCTGGACTTTCCCATGTTTTCCTTCATCCAGCAGGGCAATATTGAACATTACTATTCACATGATAATGAATTAAGCATAAGAGGAAACTGGAAGATGCAGTTACTCACCTTCATCATATTTGTAAAGTCATGGCAGTCAAGTGACTAGAAAAAGAGAGCTAGCACACCTGATTTTAAAAAGGATAAAGATAGAATCAACCAGTCAGATATTTCTGTGTCTGATAAGATCATGGATCATATCCTCCCGGAGGCTATGTCTAGGCATATGGATGACAGGGAGGTGGTTAGAGCCAGTCACATGGATTTGTGAAGGGCAAATTGCTCCTGGCTGCTCCAGTGTCCTTCTGTGATGCAGTGACCACGTTGGTGGCAAAGGGAAGAGCAACTGGTGTAATGTATCTTGGCTTATTAAAGTCCTTTGACATGGTCACATGTGTTGCCCAGTTGGAGAGCTGTGCGTTTGGTGGAGTGGTGGGCTGACCTTGGCTGGCTGTCAGGTGCCCATCAAGCCACTCTGTCACTCCCCTCCTTGACAGGACAGGGGGAGAAAATACAAAATGGAAAGTTCTTGGGTCGAGGTGAGGACAAGGTGCACTCAGCATTTGTGGTCTCAGGCAACACAGATTCAGCTAGGGTAAATTAATTTATTTTATTGCCAATTTAGCAGAATAGGATAAATAAAAACAGGAAGAAATACGGAACTACATTGTCTGATTCCATGATAGCACTGATGAAAATAAAAGTCAGCGAACAAGTGTTTATCCAGTTAGTGACATCTGCTCCCAGCAGCCTGAGTGTAATGTATGCACTTCTGTAAGTGTACAAAGGATTCAGCACGCTTTGGTATCTTGGAATTCCAATCATTTGTTTCCTTGGCCTATATTGATTCCTGTGCTGTGTATTGACTATCAGATCTTTCTTGTCATTTTCTATATGTTCCGTGCAATATCCAGATAAGCTTTTGTTGTGCCCCCGCACCCCTGTCCTTCCAAATCCTTCAGCATGCTGCCAGCACTTCTGATACTGCCTGTTTTGTGTCAGGTTACAGGATTATGAGCACTGCATCAGTTCATTCAAATCCATACTGGACTATTCATTTTCATTGTAGTGTCCTTGTTTCTCATGGAATTTTAGATTGTGTTTTCATCCGCATTATAACTAAATGGGGAAATGTAAAGTTTTCAAATTTTAATGGATTAATAGTAGCTATTCCGTGGGAAAATATGCACCGTAACTGCCTGGGCAAAGAATAGAGCCAGGAATTAAGAAGAATTTTGTCATTGCTTACAAAATGGCGAGGGTGGCACAGAATGATCTGTGCCTACCTGGAAAGAGGGTTTGAAGAGAAGGGGGATGGAAAACAAAAGACAGAGTGGTGATTGCTATACTAGCATGTAAATGATGAAGCAGATAACCTGACAAATGGTCAGGAAATTTTCTTTAAGATCTGTCTCTCAGATTGACCTCACAGCAAGCAGGTCGGACAAAAGTTCCAGACTGGTGCATGAGATACAATCTTGTATGAGTACAGGGAGAGGTTGACTGTTCAGAAGAACCTGATAGAAATTTTGGTGCTGATTTAATTATGATCAGATTTGGGTGTAATATGTTACCATGGCAATTGTTTCCTAATTACTGAGTTCTCACAGGGGTAGTACAAATGAAAAACAAACAAAAAAATCAGCAAAAATGTTTGATCTTTTCTACCACAACTGCAAAGGACTGGATCTGGTGTAGAAACGATGGGGAGATATTCTATGACCCATAGCATGTGAGTTTCATTTAGATGATCCTCGTGGTCCTTGCAACACAACTGAAGGTTCTGTAAGAGGAAAAGGAGGAGACAGATAAGAAGAGTATGCCTAAGAATGGAATAATGTATGATTTAGTGAACTAGATTCTGATCTTACTAATTCCCTGGCTTCAGTGGAATTTAGATTGGATTTACATTGGTGTAAACAGGATCAAATCTGATCCAGATCTGGATCACTAAACCTTACATAGCCACAAGAAATATATATGGCATTTCCTGTAATGTGAGGTGTATTATACCACTGTAGTATTGGTAAGTCACATCACTTGAACTGTAGCCTATTTTGAAAGGGCAGTTAGTAAAGAAAGAGGACTTTTTTAAAAAAAATGTCATGTTTGATGTCTTTCTTTCAAGATAACTTCCAACCTCCATCACATTGCTGTTTCTTTCTAATTTAAATCATCGGATGTAGGGGAGGACAAGGTAATCCATCCTGAAGAAAAAATATAATCAATGCAAGTTGGTGTAATCAGTAGTACTTTCTTCTGGTAAGTCAATGGTGTAGAAAGAGCTGAAAAACCATTGCAGACCGCATTTGTTCTTCCTAATGTGTTGTGACTCCCTCACAGCTTTCATAATGAAGTTGTTTAGATCTCCCCTAGGACAGATATGTCTTTTTTTTTTCTAGTTAAACAGACTGACAAGCTCTAATATGCCATGAATAATTTTATCTATGAGGAAAGATCCAGTCATACAGACTCATGTGGCTAGCAGGAGTTTTAATTTTCTTATTTGTTGAAAACCAAAATAAGCTTTTGATGAAGTGCTTACCTCACACTTCATGTTTTTACTGAGTTTATTAAATATATTTATAGGTGTAAATCCTTGGGGATATTCTGTCTAAACCTGAATGTGCTTCTAGTCACTGGGAGGCTAGGTACAAAGATTTGTGAGCTATATATGTTGTTGATTGCTCCTTTGCATTCAGTCTGATTTGCCAAGAGACTCGTCTTTTCTTGACAAGTTTAGTAACATAAATTAGAAAAGGAAATGGTATGCCAGTAGATGAGAACATGACTACTCCATGTGTTTAAACTCCTTCACTGGTCAGATTATTTGTTTCATAAACCTGAGCCTAGTGGGAATACACATAGAGTAAATCAGCATTTGAAATTAAAAATAAAAAAAAACCAACCCTCCATCTTCTCTGAATGTTGGTGTATAAGTAGATGCTTGACCAATAATATCTCCCACAATTTGGCAGAGATTTCATGTGATGGTTTTGTGCACTCTTACTGGTTTAGAATACTTTGTGCAGGATGCCGGGCAGGTTTTGGATTCTCTACCCCCTTCATTTTCCTCCCTCTTTACGTCTTGCTGGAATCTTCCTTCCAGTTGTATCTTGTCCAGCCTAGAGTGTTGCCTCTATAAATTGTATCAGAGCAGTGTCTGGGCAGGTCTTCAGAAATGCCAGGGTCATGTGCTTAAGGAAAAGCATAAGAACATGGTGTGTACATGTATAGAGAAGCCTTCACAGCTACAAGAATAAGAAACAACTTAAGTGCCTTCCTTGGGATTTTTCTGTGTAAAGGAGCACAATTCTCCTTCTTGCTGCTGATCAAAGGTGTCTGTGGCTCAAGCTGTGTTTTTGTTAGATCTGTGAGGAATCACATTGGCATTACTCTGACCCTGGCTCAGAACTAAACCACAGTTGCTTCTGGCACTGAGATCTGAACAGTAGATACCAGTATGGCACCATACCCACACCAGACAACCAGCTGTTGTGGCACTGACCCCTCAGAAGCCATCTCTCTTGTCCAGGTCAGTGTATTTGCCACCAGGTCAGTCAGGCAGCCTGTAGGTTTGCACACCACCACGTGGAGCATTCCGTGTTTCTGTGTCAGAAATGTAGAGCAGATGAAAGCTTATGAAAGGCTGTTCAGATTGCTACCAAGATGGAGTCTTTGCTAATTTTCTAGCAGAAAATCACTCTGTTCTCTTTGTTAGGCCAGTTGCTGAGTTTCTGGACAATCTTCCACAGTTCAAACAGCTGCCTTCCTCTGAAGATCAGCTGTTTGAGCCACAATGCTGTTCCATGCCAACCAGAGCCTTCTTTTTGCTTTCATACCTGTTGTTTGGTGTGCTTCACAGTCACAAAGCCTTTTGGAGTCAGCGGAGTATTTATCAGCAACTCCAAGTCAGCTAAGCGGTAGAAATACTGTCAATACTTGTTCATGGATCGCTGCTTGATTTGTTAGAGATAGTGGTCTCCAAAGAAGGATGTTCCTGGAGAGAAGTTATCAAGTTTCTTTTGATCTCTTTGGGTACAAATGTTCCTAATCTGCCATTCTTCAATTCTGAACACCTAATTACCCATGGCGGGATGTGAACTTTTAATAAAGGAAAAATTTCAGAATCTTTTGATTCCCAATGGACTGCAAAGTGTAGAAAACTTGGATGACTGTAGTGTGCATATAGAGGCTACATCCCTCCCTGCAGTTTGGATGACTCCCAGTGTGTCATCCACAATTTTGACACCTCTTATCATTAGGCCATTTTATTAGACAAGTCCCTCATCATAAGCTGGATGCTGTCTTTCTGTGGATTATCTTAAAAATATCTTTAGTCCTTTACAGGGGAAAAAAAAAAGAAGGTTCTTTATGCAGATGCAGTGAAGGACATTTGGGTGATGTCTCACTTCACTGGAGCTTTTATGCTGATTCCTAAAAAAAGTGGAGCTTCCTTCAAGACAAAAAGATGATTATCACTACTTTCTTTTTCTCACGATGAATCATAGAATCACAGGGTAGTTTGGATTTTTAGAAACCTTAAAGATCATTGATCTCCAACTCCCCTGCCATGGGCAGGCACACTGTCCACTAGACCAGACTGCTCTTAAATTCTTCAAGATGGAGGTAGCCTTTTACATAAAGAAGACCATCTTCATAAGTGTGACTAAGGAAAGGCAATAATTTTGGCCAGCTTGTTAGAGATTGTTTTGTAGTTCATGGTACAATCTGTATTTGTCACCCCAATGCAATCACCTTCATTATTTACTATTTCCTAAGAAAATAAGGTCTAAATAACTGTATTGCCTGTCTGCCTGACTCCCTGTTACCTGTATTTTTAAGCTGTTGACCAGTTTTGGCTGCTTAATGGGGAGCAGAGGTCTCAAAGATACCAAATTCCTACAAGTTTTGTGGAAATTGACACCTTTGTGAAAGGAAAGATAAGGAGAATTACATCAATCCCATTCCATTTGTCAGCAGCCAGCAGGGCAGCTAAAACATACAAATTCCTAGATGAAAGTAGGATTGAAAAATGAAGTACATATGGTCATGGGTGCTTATTCACAAATCTTTGTGCTCAACTTTGTTTTCATTACTTCAGAGTTCACTATTTTCATGTACAAATTGAGCTCTGTTCCTTTCATTATTCAATACCTTTAATTATAGCCATAATCATCTAATATGGAGTCCTGTTATCAGATGTTCTTAACTAATTAATGCTGTAAATTGCTGTAAAAATCCAGGATGAAAGTTGCTATGCAATAAAAATTATTATTTACATTTCTGCTTCCCAGTGTATACGATAGATTATTTTAAAAGCACCATGACCTAAATAGGGGGATTGTCACTTTACTCCTCCAACAAATATTGTAAAATTACACAGAAGCTTGAGGGGTTTGTAACTGTCAACATTACTACTGTGAATTTAAAGAAATGGAGAGTGTACATTCCCTGCTTCCCAGAGTTTTTCTATGCCGTCAGGCCACCTCTTGGCCCTGAAGATCCCACCAGAGTTGATTGGGTCTGGGGGTTCACTTCAGAACTGGTGCTGTCTGGTGCTTTGCCTGTGAATCTTCCAGTAGATACAGACTGGACTGGGTAGGAGAGAGGTACAGGGAAATTAGAGCATTTACATCCAACCCTCCGGGTTTCTATGGCTTATGAGATCTGGTTTTAAGGATAGCTTAGCAGAGATTGTGAATTTCAGACTTGACTGATGGGGGAAGATCAGGGATGGTCCAGATGAAAGTTGACAGTTTAGAAGAAAACCTGTGGAAGAGATGAAGACAAATCTGATCCATCAGTGATCCTTCTTCAGGGCTGATGTTTCCCTGCCTTACTCTTGCTCTTCTTCTCTGGCTTCATTTGTAATTTTTCTGGCTAGTTTCTGGCTGCAGTTGCATTTCCCTCACTCACTGTATCCACAAACCCTGCACATTAGTTTTTCTTCTGTGAGGCATCAGATGCTGATTAATCTCAATGCATCCCTAGTGTCTCAAACTTTCCTTAGGAGCCAGATGCTGCCCACACTGTGCACAAAACTGCTGCTGACATCAAGAGCTACATTGCAGATCAAGGCGAGTATTGACAATACAGGAGTTTTGCTGCAGATCAAGGGCAGATCAAGGATCTCTGTGGGAGCTTCTGCACATTTCTTTCCAAATGGCTACGCTGGCAGGGAAGTAGGCTGCTGGGTTCATAACAGCAGACACAGATCTGACCATGTCACAGTTTGATTACTGGAACTGAAAAAAGCCCTGCCTGGTTTCCACTATTAAAGTTACCCTCAAGTATTAAGGTTTTTTTTTTTTGTTTGTTTTTGTTTTTTTTCAGAAAATGAGTTGTAAAATTCCAACTTTATTAAGGTCTTAAAGAGTTTGACAATTGTTTTCAGTGCAGTCAGGGCTACATCCTTCATGCAGCAGCTGTCTTGTTGCGTTGTGGCCATCCAGTGATGAGTTAAATGATTCTTTCTTATAGTTTTGATGTCAATTTGGTAAATAGGTGAAATGCTTTAGCTTAAAACTGAGCAATAATACAAAGTCTTATGCATAAACAAATTCAGTGAAATTTAAGCCTGAAAGTTTAAAATATTCACTCATAATTAATTTAAATTGTGTTATTAAGTAGTTTTACTCCTGCTTCAGAAATGTATTTTGGGAAGAAGTTTCCTCACAGTAGACTGAATAGGATGTGTTCTGTTAGCATTTGTAAAACCCTGTAGCCAGTTATTCATCCCACTGTTTAATTTACAGCTTGTGGTTTGTGATGGGTCCATTCCAAACTCTACATCATTCATCTAGAGGGTTGAGGAGGCTCTGGGACTTTGAAGGAAACAAAAATAAAGCCTCTTTATCACATGTAATTCATGAATTACAGAAAAAATATATCTTAATGATCATCTGTTTAACTTAACAAAAAAAAAATTTGTCACCCTCCTGGAGCCGTGCCAGTTAGTTCCAGTGGCAGACTAAACTAGCTTTAACAAGATTGTCCCTAAGAAACCAAGGCAGTATTTTAATACAACTGCATTCTGAACTCCATTTGTTCTGCTTAAAAAGAGATAGAAGGGGTATAAATTTTATAGCAAATGTTTCCAGCAGAAATCCAGTATAAATTGTTTTGCTCAAAGAATAACTAGCAATGTTTGAAACAAAGTTTCATTGATAGTTGAAATGTATATTGTCAGGATACTTGGAAGTCATAAAAAATCCTCTTTCCACACTGAACAGTTGTTCTAGTTCTCTGACAGTGCATATATGAAATTATTGTTTATTGTTTTGATCATACAGAGATGATAATACAGAGATGTGTGCATGTTTGCACCATCTCCGTAAGCCACTGATCTTTTCTAAACCATGCCATGCTCACATTTGTTGAGCAATATTATAAGCAAATTATTACTTTATTTTGACATTTTTCCTAGGAAGCTCTCCTAAACTGCTTCAAAGAATGTCAAGAGCACTTACAGGAAGTAATGAAAAGAACCTTACAAAACTCATCTTTCGTGATAATCTGCCCTTTAAAGTCGCGCGCTTCGCGCCAAAGCGTTATCTGAGTGCACTGTCACTCTCTGGAGCTGCCGCGTGCTAAGGGAATCTGCAGCTACATCGGACTTCAGACAGTGCTAGGACTTTTTATTTCCAAAGAACATTATTAAACAACCTAAGCACCTGGCTCTGGGATCTTTACTCATATCGCTAATTTGGGGCTTGATTTTAAAATTTTCCTGGTGAATTTTTCGAGACCACAGATATCAGTGAGTGGCAGAAATGGGAGCTCATACCTTACTTCTTTTAGGGCACCTGAAGATCTCTCTCTTGGCATATGTAGAGATACCAGTAATAATCCAGTGACAGTTTCACACATGGACAGTTCGTGGGCTTGTGTCAATGAAGAATGACTTGCAGAAATAGATCTGCCACTCTCAAACCTTTTCTGTCTTGTGCACATGACAATAACTGCTGAATAGCCTGGTAGCCTGGCTTTTCTCTATTTCCCCTGCACTGAGGAAAACCACAATAAGCACTAGGATTATAAATAATGATTTTGATACTTCTTTTTTTGTAGAAAAAGCAAAAACAATCTTTTTGTTCTACTGGAAGCCTTTTTATGTATTAATTTTAAATTAGACTATTTTCCAAGATGAAAGTTGGAGGGCAGCAGTCATCACTGCCAGTAAAGGCAATAGCTCATGGAAGGGAAACAAAAGTTAAGAGGAAGAATTATGAAAAGATCAAAATCTTATAACATGTTTTTTCTGTCTCTATAGCACAGTACACATTCATATACATTTGCCTAGCTGTAACAAGGCGGAGAAATATACAAAGGCACACTCAGAGCATGAGTGTGAAAAATTAGCATCAGAACATATATAAATGTATTTATGATCTATTAATATTTAGGTGTAGTATATTTATAGTTTTGTTGATGTAATTAAGCACTACAGGTTTATACTATAAAGTGTAGAATTAAAAATAAAAAGAAAGTGATAAATGAGACTCATGAATATTTCCTCTCAGATGTGTTTTCAAAGGGTTTATCAATTAGTACAGAGATTTTTAGGGATGGAGACATTATGAATAGTCAGAAAACCATACATGCTGTATAAGCTACACTGCCATTCCATCATGGTGCTTTTGTGAACAAAGTGCAGCAGTGCTGAGGGGTGTCTTGACAGATTCATAGTTTTGATTTTCTTTTAGTGGCCTCTTCAAGTGTTAATAAAAAAATAAAAGTTTTATGTCTGTTTCAGAATTATTTGGAGTGCAGCCGTCTGCCATAGTGCTTCCAAGAATGTCAAATAGAACCTGAAGGGAAAGGTCATGGAGCCCAGCTCTCACAAATCAGATTCCTGTGCCAAAGGCAATAAGGTTTTCCACCTGTGCCGAGAGATTTTGCACTCATCTGCACCCATGGTTTTCAGCAAAGGAAGTCAGTGAGCTTTGTGTATGTGGTGGATGGGGCAGGGGATGTAGATATTAATACCTGTGACAGACATCATGTCAGTCACAGCTGTCAGGTGGAGTTGTCACCAGTTTGTTGTGCTTTGAAGCTGTTTAATAGAATTTTCTTCATTAAAACTTTAAAGGCAGGGAAAAAATTAAAAGGAGGAGGGGGCAAAGAGTGGGTAACAAAGGAAAAACTGGAGAATTATTTTTGTATTGTGCAGTGCCTCTGTTTGGTAGCACCCGGGGGCAGCATGCAAAGAAGTTGATCCAAAGTAATGAAAGAAAAATATCTCTATTTGCCAGCAAAGACTTGAATTAGTTTATTTCAGTTGCTGCTAACATGAAATCTCCCCATTTCTTTTTCAAGAATGAATAATTAAAACCATTAGTGCTTGTTAGCATTGTGCTGGACAACATCATGTTGCATTCCATAAGCAATTTGCTGTGAAATAATGGAATTGTGTGTTTCCAGAGGCTTATTAATTCACAAGCCTTGGTAACATATAAATGAAAAAGAAAGAGACAAAGCCCTACCTAAGATGTTTGTGCCTTGCAACTCCCTGGTGGCTCTGGTATTTGCATGTGATTTGAGGTGGGAATCCAGACCCAAAGCTTGCATTGAATACAGCAAATTTTTTAAAAAATTTGTAGGTTATTAATCTTTCACCCTGACCACTGTGAGCACATACCTGGTCCTGACACATGGTCAAACTGCACAGAACTTTTGTGCTACATATTTGCAAAAGGATGGGCTCTGGATTGCCATCGCTAACAACATTGTAAAAAATACATAAACCAGACTATTTCCTCGGCTGCTATTAATAGTCAGCTTTGCTGATGGAGCTGGGGATCTGTCAGTCCTGTCTGTTTGTGTACAGCTAAGTCACAACAGTGCTGCAGTTTAGATAAGATTTTTGAAGGGCGTAAGCAAAATAGAGACTGTTCGTTCATTTTATTTTTATGGAGAAACAGACTAAGATCAGGTCTATATTTCAAAGCTTTTTCTAATAGAGGTATATGAAAAAGCAAGCCAACAATATCTGAGAGCTGTGCTGGCAAAATAGTGAGTTTATTTGCTATTACAGCAGCCAGAGGCACCTTGCTGATGTACTTTTTTATAGAAACTGCTTTACACAAACAGTTCAGAAATTTGCTTGTGTAACTATACAGATAATCATGTCTGGTTTGCACAAGGGTGAATTGGGTGGTTATCTCTGTCATATATATATATTTGTCTCCATATGTTACTGTATGAAAGGATCACAAAAAAGACACAGGAGAGAGTGTTTGGAGGGCAATGAGCAAAACTCTCTGTATCAAAGAGTTCCTTGGGGCTTCAAGTCAATAAGCTCCAGACATCAGAGAAATGCACTACATTTCTTTCAAGAAGAACAATCTTTGGTGTAATAACAGTTGTGTTTCTTAATTGTGCAGCGGAGAGAGCAGCAAATCAGAATTTTTTCCATTTCTCCAGGCCTTTTATACATCAGGGATGGCACCCAGCTGGTTTTGCCAAGTCTGTGCAAGCTGGACGCTTCAGACAGGAGACTAGCAATTATCTAAGTGGCATAGTTGGCTAAACCACAGCTACTGGCATATAATGGGTGATTAAAAATGAGTTTTAGGGTTCATATGCAAAATGGAAAACATGGAGAATTGAATACACCTTTCTAACACTTAAAAAGAAAGGCACATAGCTTCAAAAGTGCTGACTTCGTACATCGCTTACTTAGAAAAGAGAAAGCTGCAGGATCCCAGTTCTTCACGAGGTGCTTTTGAAGTTCTAGACACACGTGTTTAGAGACATTCAATGAGCGTAATTTGTAGCAACTTGAAATCAGAGCACGGATGCACCATCCTTTGCTCCAGGCTAGTGGATTTTCTTGCCTCCCATTAAGGTGCTGTACCCTGCTCAGATGCAGTGCAGGTGGGTTATTTAGCTGTAAGGGAGCTTATGGGAGCCATCAGTGTTGTCAGAATGGCACAGCAAACTCATTTGAGCATCCTTGTGAAAATTAGGAGAGTAGCAAACAGGAGAACCCAGACCTAAGGGGCTGAGAGCACAGTGTGGTTTGACTGCAGCATCTCACCTAATGGTGAGAGTCATGGTCAGTTTTTATTAGGGGCATTTCTGAGAGGAAAGGAGCTCTAATGAAGCATTGTTTATTTGTTTTTTATATGCTTAGACCAGAAAGGCCGGCAATTCAACAGCTTGAGACTTCAAAGGCTACTATTGCCTCCAGTTTGTGGTATCAGAGTAGTTAAAGATGTTCCTTTTCAGTAAGTCCAGCAGAAAATTCAGAGTCTCCAGGGCTGCAGGAAAATTTGCTTAGCTGAGCACTGTAGAAGTTACTTTCCTGTGTTTTCCATTAATTATTTCCCAACTTAAATATGTTATTTACACTCTTCCGGATACTCTGTTTTTTTCCACTTTCCTGTGTGCTAAATACAATGATTCTTCATAAACTGTCTGAGGCTAAACAGTAATACTCTGCCTTGATTTTATTAGATTGTGACACCC
Organism: Cettia cetti; assembly: GCA_013401135.1. Classification (NCBI taxonomy): domain Eukaryota; kingdom Metazoa; phylum Chordata; class Aves; order Passeriformes; family Sylviidae; genus Cettia; species Cettia cetti. The sequence goes on along the minus strand of VZUI01026787.1, from coordinate 54,820 downwards.
TTTTATTGAGTAATGAACATTATGAGTTAAAAGTCTGCATATCATCCTTTGATGGTGACCTGGACCTTTTTAAAAACATTACTTGTAGGGCATTCAATCCAGTCAGATGCGTTCTGATGGAAAAACAACCACCAAGAGCTCCTGCTGACTATGTACAGGCAAAGCTTGACAGCCCAGCATCAAAAAAAAAATTGATTTCAAAGCCAGAAGTCAATATCTTGCTTTTGCAAAGGCACTTTGGCACTTGAGAGGAAAGTTTGCATGTAATGTACACATTCGAAAAACAAAATACAGAGGAGGTGGCATTTTTGGACTTGATTTGTTGCACCCATGGTTTTCTATAAACAGTAAAGCCAATGCAGTGTTGATCTGTGTACCTGGAGGGGAGCTTCAACTCTTTTTGTATGCAAAGACAGCATCGAAATAGACCTGATTTTTGATGTAATTGATCTCAACAGGTGAAGTTTCTTAAGTATATGTGTGACCTGGTAATGTTTCAGAATAAGTCTTAATAAGTTTATAAAGTGTCAGTCAGTAACAAAGTGCCATTTTATCTGCTGCCTGATTTTGAGGTCCCTCATTTCCACTTGCTACTTGCTATGGTCAGTTTGTGAGATGAAGAGTGAGTCCCTCTTTTACATGTGGTATACTGCTGGAAGTCAAATTTAGATTTTGATAGTTGCCGAGTTTTTCTGCACTGGTCCTGGTATCTGTAGCTTTACTAGCAATATCTAAAATAGCTATGGACAGTGTCTGGAGCCATTCATAGGGACACTGAGAAGTGCTGTCATGAAAATACACTGCAGGTTTTATATTCTTTAGCTTTTTTTGGTGCTCACTCTTTGTAGCACATGCTATTGCAAATTCAGTGTCCAAGTTGGGCATTTACAGGGATACTCATACCAGTTTACATCTGTATAGCTGATGTTCTTCTAGTAGGTAGTTTCCAATGTTTGTCGACTTTTCTGAACAAAAGATTGCACCAAAGTTACATAGGAAAACTCTTCTTTAGGCTTTAGTCATTCACAGTCAGTGGTGTTTATGCACATGGCATAAAGTACAGGTGAGATACAAAGCCATGAAGATTGCAACTCCAGAAGTTCAGCCTAAAAAAGACTGAACCAGAATACTCCCTAGAACCAGGATACAAGACACTGGTGATTCTAACTGCATGATGAGGACAATGCTTTTCTCTGGTGAGAGTCCTTAATGGAACAGCAGCTCCCTATTATTCCATTACTTTAAACAGAGGAAAGAGCATCAAGGCAGCTGTCCTATTGTTGTTTTGTTACTTAATGGAGATTACACATCAACACTTTGCTTTCTTTTTATGTTTCAGTGTCATTTTGAAAACCAGGGACACAAGACGTTGCTACAGGAAAAGAGGTGTTTCACAGTCTGTTGAAAACACTCCACTTGATAGTAGGAGAAGCTAGTCTTAAGTGAAATTCAGTGGATATACGTCTTAAGGAGAGATACAGTCACTCAAGTTGTAATTCTGATTCTAGTTTTTAAGTTAGTGAGGGAAAACACTTCTGAAAACACTTTATGCTGCTCAGATAAATCATCTGATTTCTGAGTGACCTATTTACTCCTTCTCTTTTCACCCTCCTGTGCAGTGGCTTCCTCACTGGACTGTCCTATGGAGACAGACACTGTTGTCAGACATTCCTTGAAGGAGGAAATTCTCCTCTAGGTTGCAGAATATCAGTGCCAGCCATGGGATGGACCAGCTCACAGAAGAGGTGCTTTTGCACACTGCTTCAGCTCAGTCTAGGTGTTGCACATTCAGATGGACTGTCTGCAGATAGAAGAAAAATTGGGTCTGCAATTTGTCCTGGCTGTCATCAAAAGCCTCTAAGGTACCCTCCAAGAAGGCAGCTCCCCCAGCTTTGATTTTCCTTCTAATATATTTCCATTGTCTGCCAAATTGGGGGTTAAATATTCTGCTTACTTTTCATTTTGCATACACTGTCATTGGCTTGGCATGTGTCTAATAGGGAACCTGTTTCTGGCAAGCAGTCTCACTTTTAATAGCAAACTCCCTGTGCTGCCTACAAAGGTCATGGAAAAGACCCAGTTCAGTTTTTCCCTAGTCCACCTGACCTTAAGTGCCTCATCAGATTCATGAGACAAGCACCCCAGCTCCCATTCCCAAGTGGCACTCAACAGGACAGGGAGCCCTGTGAAGGTGATTTCGGCTGGCTGGTGCAAGTGCTGTGAATGTACATCTGCAGTAGACTGAAGTGGGTCCTGTAGCTGAAACAAAGCTCTTTGCTGTTCTGTCAATTGAATGTAGAGTTCATAGTTTTTTAAAAAATTGTTTCCACTGCAGGGGATGGCAGGATGGGGGCTGAGGGTGTTTTTCCTAGTGAGTGGGCACAAGTACGATTGCCCAAAGTCACAGTAGCAAGTTCGTCATCCCGTTCAAGGGAGCACGGAGTGATTCATTCTACCTGGCAATATATACAGTGAGTAAAGAGAAATATTTCCTGTACCTAATCCAGACACCAGTTAGGCATCAGTCTGTCTGAATGTGAGCAGACGTACAAATGACAAATGTGTGGAGGAACAGAATAAGCTGGGAAAAAAATGAGAGTGTATTTTTCACTCAGAGGTTAGCACATTTGCCCTGAACACAATCCCAAAACCTAATGAATCAGAAAGTGTAATTGTTACAAAGACTAATTTCAAAACAGTACTACTCATTAAAGATTAAGGGAGAGAAAAGGAACATGAGGTTCAGACCTTTTATTGAAATTTTGTCATACTAGCTCCTCATTGGTAATTTTTTATGGTTCACATTTATTCAGCTCTTCATTCACAGCCTTCTGTCAAAGCTCTCTAGTATGTACCAAGTACAAGCTTCATTACCTGTATTATCTTTCAGCTCTGCTTTATCTGTGGTTAGCAAGTCAGTGTTTCTCAATGACATTTTAATGTTAGAAAACAAGATTAAAAAACACAACGTAAAAGCAACTTGATTTCTATCAGTGTTTTTTGCATTCAGATTTCCAAAGTTTCCTTACATTTGGATACAGACATGTTAGATACACTTTGGATACCCATTAGAGAAAATGAGGCTTATGGGGAGCTCTTTAAGTTCTGGCTATTTAGACTTCCACACTTGCCAGCCTGTCTTCTAGAAGTGTTGAACTTTATCTCTGGGATGCTCTTTCATTGGCACCTGGTGTCTGAGACTGGGACTGGTGTCTAAGACTCCTTTGCTATTGAGAGGTTTCTTCTGTTCTCCCTTCAAGGCACAAATCAACCCTTAAACAGTATTGTTTGACTCTGAGACTATTAGAAATTTGGATGCGTGGGGGAGAGGTATTTTACAAGGTGTTTGTTTTATTCCTTGGTATTTTGTTAGCTCAGCTGATCCCTCTGAGTAGCTTATGTCAGGTTTTTCATTCTAACAACAAGTAGAGAAGGAATGATAAAGTCTGTGTATTTTTAGAAATCAAAGAGGAAAATTGCAAGAAGAAGAATGTTGCAAATTTTCTCTTTTGGAGTAAACAAAGATAACTTATAGATTGTCCCATTTAGCTATCTTACACTTGGTTAGGAAAGATCTTGGGGAATCTTGTACAATTTGTCCACTGGCCACGGTGTCCTGCTCCTCTATAAAATCTTCTGAATTCCTGTGATGCTCTTATCCCAGTAAAGGCTTGCTGGTAGAGAGCTGTATCAGACTTCCCCTGTATCCCACCTGCATGGTAGGATCTGTAAAAATTCAATTCTATAAAAATGTTATTCTTATAATAGACAGCAGATGATCCGAGCATCTTCCCACTGTGTAAGATCTACACATATATATGATGTAAGAGAGCCATTGCAGCCAGCATTAAGTTCTCCTTCCTGTGAGGAAATACAGCCTCACAGTTTATTTCATTCAAACATTGTGGGTCTAGTTAATAATCATAGAGTCACAGGTTTGGGTTGGAAGGAACCTCAAAGACCCTTCAGTTCCAGGCCCCTGCCATGGGCAGGGACACCTTTTATTAGACTGGGTTGCTCAAAGCTCCATCCAGCCTGTCCTTGAACACTTCCAGCAGTGGGGCATCTGAAGCTTCTCCAATCATACTCAAATAAGGGGACAGTTGATATTTTAGGAAATCAAGAAAGATTTTTGTTTGGTTGGTTGGTTGGTTGGTTGGTTGGTTGGCTGGTTGGTTTTGGTTTTTGCTGGTTTTTGCTTTTTTTTTTGTTTGTTTGTTTTGATGGTGATGATTCATTGCAAATCCCATAGGAGCTTTAGGTCACAGCTAAACAGGTTTTTTTTTGCATCAAGAAAATCCTGCACAGCTGCAGTGATTTTCAGCTGTAATATTTCCTGGCTCATGCTTTGTCTATACCTTATTTCTAATGTTCCCTAATTTGAGAAGAAGACAATAAAAAAAAAATCTAAGGCAAGGGAAATAATTACTAATTCTAGTCAAGGTATATTAAATTCAGAGCTCAGACATGACATAAGTGTTCAGAATTTGTATATGAATGGAATAAAAAATATTCTGGAAGGAAAAGCTACCTTAATGTCAGAAACAAACAAAATATAAGCTATAAAATCCTGTGAAAAATCACGTAGACCAGCGTAAGATAGATGTGCTGTCTTTACTTAGCAAAGAAGTCACGGAGGATATGAAAATAGAGAATGAAAATAACACATTTTTACTTGATTCAAAAGCATTATCCATAATAGCATCTGCAATGTGTCTGTAATAGTATGGTGTAAATTGGAATTTACATAACAGATCTTTGAAAACAGGCTCTGACTCACAATGTGAAAATAGTGCCTCCAGAAGGAAAAGTCAACCAATAGCAGGAGAACTTCGCAGAAGGCCTATTGCTTATTCCAAGATCCACTCATTCAGCCCCTTTGTAGATTGCAGAGTATTCATCTCAGGCATGAGCTATGCTGAAAACTTGAATAGCTGGTCTTGGAAACCTCTGGTATGTTTCTCCTGGATAGACAAGTCATTTTCTCTGGGCTGAATTAAGTTCTTCTTAATGGTGATTGACTGACAGCCCTAAAAGTTGGAAATCCTCTATTTGTGTTCATCTCCCTCAGCTGGATTTAATGCACTGTTCCAATCTTGATTCCTGTCTTTTGAGTAGGAGAAGAGTCATTAATTTAACTAAACCAGGAGTAGAATTCCTTCACTGTTGTTTTTATTGCCCAAAGGTCAGGACTTCAACTAAACAGCAGTCCCCAGTAATATCCAGTCCAAGAGTGCTGCGGAGCTGAGGTCAGACCTAGTTTAGTTTCTTGTCTATACAGTCTGTGCTCATTGCTCTTCCCTTTAATTTCCTGACTGATGTGCAACTCAGAGGCCAGTATTATTGGCATTATTGGGCTTTTTTAGCTTAAGTTTGGTTGAACTTTGCAGAATTAGATGTTTTTAATAGTTCCTTAGATTCCCATGTAAAGTCCTTCTGTCCAAATGTTGGTGATCAGTATAGACCTTGTTCTGAACTTGTTGTTTTTTGTACTGTTGTAAAATAGAGACAAGTAGGTATGTGTCTGACCCTTCTAGGGGTTTAAGGTAAAAGGGATTGGAACCCTAAAACCACTCAGTTCTCCCTATGGAATATATACCCCTGTTTGCATGTCTAACCTGACAAAGCCAGAGGTAAATATATGTTCAGTCATAATAATGGCACCCCTGTAATTAACACATATTTTTTTCAAGACCACCTCAAGCATTATAAGGTTCTGATATAACCAACCATAGTTAATGATGAGGCAGTGTGAGTCAACACAGGGTGAGGAGGGGCAGGATGTCTGTCTCTCACACTTTTCCATGTTTTATCTAATGTGTTTAACTATCTGAGAATCTACAGAGATCCTGTGAATTCTTTTTCTGTTCCTCTCCTAAATCCAAGTCCTAATCCAAATTTCAAAAGTATCATTAAATATCTGATGCCATTCATCGTAATTTACAACTACATACAGTTCGTTCAGTTCTGAGGTCTCTAATTAGAGAAATGGGTGTTAATTTCTTATATACAGAGGTCTGGTAAATATTAGATTGATAAGGCTTCACAGAAGTATTGTGTATTACAGGATGACAGAATGGGTGAGGTTGGAAGGGACCACAGTGGGTCATCTGGTGCAAACTTCCTGCTCCTGCAGGGTCATCCCAGAGCACATTCACGTTATTGTATTCAGACAGTTCTCAAATATCTCCAATGAGGGAGATTCCACAACCTCTCTGGTCAATCTGTTCCAGTGCACAGTATTAATGACCTTTGAGCATGAGCCCACTGAAAGCAGAGTGATATGTGTCCTCATATGCAGTGCACTGAATTGTCAATCTCCCTCCAGTTCCATCAAATACTATAGTTTTCTTCATTTCCAAAAAAAAAAAAAAAAAAAAAAAATTAAAAAATGCTTTATGGTTAGCTAAAAAAAGTAAAAGTACAGATATAATCAGCACTAGGTTCATCTTTCCTAGGTGTTTATCTTCCTCAGTCTGCCTTCCTCAGTTTCTTGGACAAGAAATACTTTAAGTTTTACTCAAAGTAGCCATATTACTGATCTTTCTTCACTGTATGTTGTTTCATTGTCCTGACACCTCTGATTTTATGCCGCATTCATTTTTTATACTCAGTTTGAGTACATTTCTAACAGTACAAACTACTGGATTTTGTTAAATTGTATAACCCTGACATGCTTTTATGGCTTTCCCTAAACCCAGCATATGATTACTTGTATTCTCAGTCTTCTTGTTGACTTAACTATTGAAAGTTCTCGGGCAAAACGGGCAGAAAAAACTTCTCTGGGAGCTGTATATCCATCATAAGCTGGCTCTAACATGTTATCTATCCAGCCTGGCTATATTTTTCATGCTTTATCACAAATCAGTGCCACAGATAGATTGCAGTTTGCAGCCTGCAGTTGTTCATTGGAGTTAACTTGCCTGTCAGGACAGCCTTTCTGCAGTGTTTTAAGCTTTCATAACTTCTGTGCATGAGACTGAACTATTTTTCTAGCTGGCTCAGGAATCAATGTTGTGTCTTTAGAACATATGGAACAAGGTCGTGTTACCCTTTTGAGTTTCATTTAGGATGTGTGGCACCCCAGCCTTCATACTTTTTAGAATTGTTTGCGCATAAATGTAATGTGTATGGAACTACTCAAATCATGAACCTTACAAGTATTTTACTTATGTTTCAGATCATCCTCCAAATATTCAAAATCATTCAAGACTTCGAACTCCACCACCTCCAATATCACATGCTCACACCCCAAATCAGCATCATGCAGCCTCCATCAATTCCCTGAATAGAGGGAACTTCACTCCACGCAGCAACCCCAGCCCAGCTCCTACAGACCACTCTCTCTCTGGAGAACAACCAGCCACTACTCAAGAGCCAGCCCATGCTCAGGACAATTGGTTACTCAACAGTAACATCCCACTGGAGACAAGGTAGGCCGCTTTCTTTAGCACTTAAAATGTTCTGACTGTGTGTGCTCAGGATGTTATGGAAAATACACACACCTGCATAGCCAGCCACCTAGTTTGTGAACTGGTGTTTGACTTATGCATTTTGCGTTGTATTTTTTATTCCTTGTGTCTTTTTATTTGGACTAGGAGAAGAGGAAATTGCTCTTCTTTCATAAACTAAAAATGTTATCTTTAACAGCTGCTCATAAGGTTATTTTCCTCATTTAAAATTGGGATCAGGATCATAGATTAAAATGTTCTTGGTTTTCTTTCTTTTCTTTTAATGTCTTTTCTTCTTATGTGGTAGGATAAATCAATATCCTATTTAAAAAAACTGGAATCAGTCAGTATATTGAAAAGATTTGGCCTTGTAGCTGTGCCTCATCAAGCAGTACTTTCGTAGTACATAATTCAAGAAAGGCTGATCTTGTTTCACTTAAGGAGGAGAGGTCAGATGCTGCCTTTTTCAACATTGCTCCAGCAAGCATGAAACACTGGATAGCCTGGCATCAGTCATTTAATGATGTTTCCGTTTAGCTCTCAAATTCTTTCCCACCTATGCAACACCTGAAGGGTGTGACAAGGGTGTACCAAGCTGTTGTAGTTCACAGCTTTGCTCAGGTTCTGGGTGGCACACTCCCTCAGCCTCGGTCCTCCTATCTGATGGTGAGTGCATCTACTTGTGGTCCCAGTTGCTTTCTCCAGAAGTTTTGCTTCACCATTTCCTTTGCCACCAAGCAGCCACTGGGGAGGCTGGAGTCATTAGCTCCCATATATGGTGTCTTTTCCAGTCTGCAGAGAAGTCCTCCAAGCCTAAAACATGGTGCACTTGCTCAACTGTCTTTGTTCCTTCATCTGTCTAACTTTCTCAAATCAGCAAGATTTTAGATAGCATGACTCATACAAAAACTGAAAACTGAGACAGGGCCCAAATTTGTCACATCACTGCCTGTAGGAATCTCATTGAGAATAGCAGTAGTTATAGCTGTATCATGGGAAAATTGTACCCAGTTTTGCCAACTTCTGCTAAGAAAAATAAGCACATCTGTCAGTCTTTTTGAGGCTAAGCTATATCTGCTGGCCCTCTGAAACTTCAAAGACAATCTCAATATCACATTTTGTGGCATTTAAAGATAATTAATTTCTTTGTGACAGCTTGATTATAAAGACTCAACTAAGAAGCTAGATCCAAAAGATTAAGACAAAATTATAAGCAAGTAATGCAAGTGTGATTTGGCAACAGTTTCAGTAATTATATTGTGTTAGTAATTCTTGAGCACAAATACCAAAGCATTGAGTTTTATGTGATACTTCTTATTAAAAATTACATTAAAAATTACTTAGGCCCCACTCCTGCAGATCTTTTTTGATAATCCTCTTTAATTCTGAAGGAAGCCCTGTGCCTTTTGCTAGCCAGGTGGTGAATTTTTTTGTAGAAGAGATAATACACTGTTTTAGTAGTACAAAACCTTCAAGGCTGTCCTCATTTCTTCTCTGTGAAATCATTGTGGATGAAAATTTTTCAAGATCTGAAGCAGACTGCTCTTATTGCAGGTTGGATTGTTCATACCATTGCTGTTAATCAGACTGGCAGTTGTAGGTCCACCTGCATGAAGAGCTCTTTCTGCATCATTTGATGATTTCACTAGCATCACAGATCTGTCATATTTGTCCTCAGTCTAAGCATTTTATTAATTTGGTAGAAAGCAGGTCATTTCAAGACTGATGGTGAGGCTTTTGACACACTGGTTGAAATGGTGTAATTTTGCCTAGTGTTCTTTTGACAATAAGCATAGTGGAAAATAATATGTAATTTTGTGCCAACAGCAAATGAACTCCACTGACTGTTCCTTCACTTATATAAAATTAAGAAAATAAAAGGTGTTATAATGGTGTCATAAAGAGAGGAGGCTGAGCTGCATCCATGATCAGTATATCTGTGACTAATCTCTACTCTGACAGTCAGCTCTTATGGCACACAGAGGTCTTCCATTTCCTTCAGTGGGAATTGTGTTGACATAAAAGACTGGGCTTCAGAACTGTTTAGCAAACTTGGATGCCCAATTCAGCCTCTTCCATGAGACTGGTCTTCCCATCTTCTCCACTGCAAAGATTTTTAGAACGAAAAAGTAAAATAATCACCTAAGAGAATAAAATGTCCAATATGTAGAAACACAAATCCTGGCCAAGAGACATTAATCCAAGAATACAGGCTTTTGAAGTTAGGAGATTATAGTAATCTCATGTTGAAAATGGAATTGTATTTCCGTTGGGTTTTTTTTAATCCCATATTAGTCAACAGAGAGAACACAAGAAGAAAAAAGCTGCATCTTTTAAACAAGGATTGTCACAGGTTCTAGAATGTGCCTGAAGTTACAGAATTTAACCAGAGTTTGAAGTGGCTTGATTTTGACTGCCATTGGACTCGAGGCAGTTTTCAGAACTGGAAATTTAGACTGGTTTGTCACTGCCTGGAAATTTCCAAACCATAATGCAAGGGCAAGCAGAGATGTGCAGCACAAATATACAACTGACAGGATAAGCATAGCTGAATATTTTGTATGTTGCAAGAGGAAGAGCCCCTCTTCTTCTCTCCCTCCTTTTCATTAGTTTCCCTTTACTCCCTTTTCTCTGTTTCTCCTTTCTCCTCTTTCTTTTCCTGTCTGCTCCCTTTTTTGTTGCTTTAAAAGCCATGTATTATCAAGGTTGTGATGAGAAGATCTTTGCTCAGCAGTCACTCCTGACAGGTAAGTGAGTTCCCCCCATATTTACTCCTCAGTCTTCCTTCTTCTGTGGCCTCCTTTCTGTTCCTTTACATTTGACCTTGTGGGAGCAAATAAATGCCAACTAGATGGACGTTTAGTTGACAAACCAGCAGTTTTCAGGAGACTTCCATTCCCAGGAAATTTCACGTGGTAATCATGTAAGGTCAGATTTCTGCCACCACTACTGCTGATGAGAAAGGAGAGTGTTTTGTAACTAGCCAGCAATTTACAGGTAATCTCCAAGGCTGCAGACTCTGTGAGCCTTGCATGAGGAGGACAGTCATGCATCAGTCCCTCAGGTGACCCAGCGACCTCTCTGTTACAAATGTATACATTACAAGATTATGTAACCCTGCCCTCCTCTGTTTTATTGACAATCTACAACTGAAATTCATGGAACCAATTTGACATGGATTTTAACTACCGATGAGCTTTTATTGATTGATTGGTGTGTTGCTAGGTGCCTTGCCTCCTATCATTAAATGCTCAGTGCATGCACATATGCTGCTTCTTTTTGCATTGAACTCAACATCCAGTATTTCCTGCATTCCCAGGGAATGTGAGGAAGCCACAAACACTTGGAGATGGATTGATGTCTCAAGTGCTATGGCACACAGCTCATGCATGTTGATTCACTTTACTCCAAAGCTATGAATAGGAGTCACTTCACTTTCATTCAGATCAAGGAGTAGATCTGTTCTGTCAAAGCAGCCCAAAGGCCTCCAAAAGCAGGGAGTTGAGCTAAACAAGTGCTGGCATTAGCAGCAGGAAGAGGAGGAAGTAGAAATGAAAATAAGGTTTGAGAACATTTTAGAAGAAACGGTATCAAGGTTTGTATAATGTGACAGGGCTGGTTTTCTTGGTTTAGCATGTTACCTGAATCCAGTTTCTTTGACAGGAATTCTTGTTTGAGTTCATGTCACTTACACCCTCTAGGCTCTTAATTCTGCAGAAGTGATAAAGTGTCACAATGCTGTTATGTTTCTTCTGCTAGTTTTTGCCAGAGGATTTATTCACTATTCAGGCTTAGATTCAGTTTTGATGCTGAAAACAGACATGGGCAAAATCAGGACTGTATTTTGTTTTAAAAAACATGAGAAGAATGTTCTTTTGCCTGGTCTTGAGAAACAAGCCCAAAGGTGAGAAGGACACAGTTTGTTCCCAGCTGTGCCTTGGAGTTAATTCTTTGTGTTCCTGTTATTCTTCTCAAAAAGTAAAAAACAGTTTAGCATTTATAGGTCAAAATGTAACTCATAAAAGAACATGCCAGGAGGAGAAATACTGCAAAATGCTGCTGCTGTATGCAGGATCAGTCCCAAGCATTTGCATGTGCAGGCCCTAAGTATCTTGCTTATTGACTGTATTATCCAGATTATAGCCAATAGTCTGGTGTTGGAATTTGGGTTACAGCTTAACCTGTTTCTAGCTTCTATCTGCTTATCACCAAGAGATTTGCATTTGGGATATGCATATTGAGCAAAATTTACATTTTGAAAATTTACATTTTACTCTACATAGTGAGTTATTATTCCACTAAGGAAAATAAAATAATCCAATTGGAAGTTAAAAGTTCTCAAATCCAAAACGGAAGCTAAAGTAAAGGAGTGGCAAATTTTTGCAGGAAATCCATAAGAAAGTTAGATGCAAGAGTGCTACTGAGGTACCAACCACAGTGGGATATATATATTGTGCTGTGCCTTTTCAGAGTTATGGTAACACAGATGCAAGAGTATAACCAGATGACAGCTGGGCTGGATTGGAATCTGGTCCTTTGGATCCAGGAGTTCAGAAGGTTTCATGTGTTACTGGCAATAAATAATGTGCAATGAACAAAGACATCAACTTTTTTGATACATGCACATGGGCGTGCGTGCTTATATGTGTGTATATGCATATATATGGTGTATATAAAAAGAAGTGAACATTTTTAAAAGCTATATATGTATATGTGTAGCATCTTATACATATAAATATATGGTCCATCATTCTAATTCCATGCACAACTGCACTATAGCCATTGTGGTTTATAAGATCACACTTCATATATGCATGACTCACTGGCTTCATTCATGTTTCCATATGTATGTAGAAACATAGCAAAGCAGACATTCCTAGAGACATTGCAGGACAACCTCATTGAGATGGACATTCTCACCTCCTCCCGACATGACGGTGCTTACAATGATGGGTATGTGACACTTACGTGGTCTTCCTGTTTACTGTACAGTCATTATGATCCTTGCATGAAAGCATTTGGTCATATCAGTGATGTCTAAGGGCAACACCATTGCTGACCTCTTCCAGTATGGCTTTAAAAAATGAATTTCTGGGGCTTGGAGCATTATGTCCTGTACATATTAATGACAAACTCATTAATATGCTAGTGAACCACCGCATGCCATTTGCTTTTTATGCCCTTATTGTTTTGAAAGTCATTTCATTTGTAAGAAATACCTACAGCAATTTCCACTCCCATATTAAGTAAAATTAATTTAGTTTTCATAAAAATCTGAAACCTTTATTGTGCTGACAGCCTGATACTTCATTGTTAAACTGATGTCTTCCACATCCCTTAGCACATAAGCCAAGCCTTGGAGTTTGACTTAACCACCCATGCTGGCATCTTTACACAAATTTTGATCACTTAACTTTGAAGTTATAATGGACTTTTAACTTGATACTTGGTGCCAAAACTGTTGAATCTTGTGTTGTCAACTCGTAATTTGGTAGCCATCATTCACAGAAGAGCTTATTGGTGTGCTTGAACACTGCAGGTGCCTCTTTGCTCATAACAGATACATCTCTATCTAAATAAATGCTTTTCAAAAATGGGGTAGTATCTGACTTATTGTATTTTTTTTTTTTAATGTAGAGCATTAGTAGAAATAAAGGATCCTTCTCTAATGCTCAGCAGTCATGCTTAGAGTATCAACAGATTCATGACTGTAGCATTACAGACATCTGTTTTGGATAATTATGTGTTACATTTTACTGCATGAATTGGTGGCTTTTCGCACTGTGATGTTTCCGCATGTGGTGTTTCCCCTCGTGACTGCCCAAGTAACTTCATGGGGGAAATAGGGTCACCTCTTCATCTGGTATTAGCCACTGGCTCAACTGACTCCCGTGAATACATGCTGATTGCATTTACTCTGGCTGCATATCTGGCCCCATAAGCCATGGCAGAATGCGCAAAGGGTGTTGGGGCTGTTTCTCAGTCCTCACAAGCTACATTTTTTGTTTTACAGAAGCATGGTGGTAGATTAGTCCACTCCATTTCCCAGCTTTCATTCCCAGAATTTGAATGCCTTTTACAGCATGATGTCCCACTGAAATCAGTTGGGTTTTTTTTTTCATTTAGTATTTCCATGGACAGAGGTTCCATTGGGACATTTCATTTCACAAACTCATGGGCTTACTCATGGGCTTCAGTGTGTTCTTTTCGTGCTGACTTCCATGAGTCTCACCCAAGGTGCTCATGGGCTGCATTTGTCATAATGGGCAAAATACGGTGCCTCCCAATGTGTCACTGGACAGGAAATGCTGTTGCCTTTGACAGTAATTCACACTTTTTAAAAGATAGTCTTCAATCCAAGGTATTCTGGACTGCTTTGTGGAAGCAGGTGCCTCTCACCACTGGCGGTACACAGGACTTCGATGCTTTTAGCCACGCCATTGTCTGACACTTAAATTTGCTGGATGGGGACAGTGTGAATATTCACCTCTGTGACAATTTGGGTGCTATGGAATGGCTTAAGCTCTTTTTCCCCATCTCCATTCACCAATGCCACGCAAAAAACGCTCTCATGCAGTGATCAATAAATTGATAAACTCCCTTCCTTCTTTAATCCGACCTCTGCTCCTCTTCAGCCTCCATAGGGCATTTCTGTGGGAGTGCGAGCAGGCTCCCAGTTCTGCCCGTGCCACCAGTCTGTCGTAGCCGTGCTTGGGGTTTTCATATCACTCTAACGCCAGCTCTTCCACAGAGGGGACTCCTGCCCTTGAAGAGTTCTCTGTGGCATTGTTGGCACTGTGATTTTTTGTTTGGTTTTGGTTTTTTTTACTCTGTGTGACTTGCCTTTGATTTTTATTCTTCTCTTTTGTGCATGCCATCCATGTCCGTAGCCAGCATTGTGTGGAGCTGCTTTCCTCGTCCTGGCAGCAGTTGCCATTCTCCAACCCCACATCTCCCTCAGCATCAATTTGTGTGAGGAGTCACTTGCTGTTGGTCTTTCTTCCCTCAGGCACTTCCTGTTCAAACCTGGAGGCACTTCTCCCCTTTTTTGTACAACGTCGCCGGGATATCCCCTGACGTCCAGCACTGTGTACTCACCTCCCCCTAGGCCCCTTCCCAGAAGTACCTTTTCTAGGCCTGCCTTTAACCTGAAGAAACCCTATAAGTACTGTAACTGGAAATGTGCTGCTCTGAGTGCCATTGTCATCTCAGTCACGCTGGTGATCCTGCTGGCCTATTTCATAGGTAAGCTTGTTGCTGTTTGTTTTTCTTCTTTTTATTTCATTTCTCTACAAACCCCTCTGTACTGCTAATGTTTGGGAAACAGAGGGTCAAGACTGTGGTCCAAAGTGATGGGGAAATAAGGCATCTGTTGTCTTGTTTGTGTTGCAGTGTTGTGGTAGGGAGCTTAACACCTGTCATAAAGCCAGAAGGGCTTAGTAAAACATGAGTCATGTGAGGGAGTTGTACTCCCTTCAATATCATGGATTGTTTACATTCTGCAGAGGAAAGTGTACCTGGAGTGATGAAAAGCTGCCAGGTTTTCTCTAAGCATCCCAATAATATAGGTGGTGAAGTCCATGTCACAATCCCAGTCACATCCAGGTCCGTTAGTGTTGACTTTGATGGGACAGGGTCAGAACCAAGATTTTGATACACAAAAATGTGATTTAATTCTATTATTTGGTGACACACCCGTTTCAGCGACATTTAACTAATGGCACTGGAGTTCACAGGGTGACCAGAAGGATGGAAAAGGACTGGGTTGAGACTGTGGTTCAGAAGAGCCTTTTTAGAGTAGATGGTGCTGGTGAAATTTGCATCTTGGATAGAAAAGCAGTGGATTTTTCTTGAATTGTGCATGATCTGAATTTCTTTGGTTTATGAGGCTTGTCAGTGTTCTTAGTGTATGTTGCAAAAGTAATTGAACTGCTAGAAGTGAAAACTGTATTTTTAAGCATGTCAAGTTGGAATGTTACCATTACTTTTTCTTCAGTTCTGTTTGATATGTGTGTCATAAATGTCTTTAAAAAGTCCATTCCTAGACTTCTATGTTAAACTGCCCATGATGCAAATTCCAGTTGTCAGACCCTTTTAGATGGGATCATGGATAAAGAAGCCCGTTTCTTATGGCATGAATGAGTCTTCTTTGATTTTGCCGTGACATCCTGTACTCTAATGATCTATAAAAGGTTGTGGTTAGAATTACAAATCTTTGTCTGGATCGAAAGATTTTGCTTTCATTTTGCATGAATATAATTAGCACCACCACAAAGGATTACTTTTACTGTGTTCCTTTTATATATACTTCTTTAATGACTGATACTTTTCCACTTCTGCCTTGCATCATACTCTGGTCACTTTTATGTCTCCTGTAAGAGGAAAAGGAATGATTAATTAACCAACATTAAATCAGCAGTAGTTTGATGAAATATGCAGTCAGTTTTCATCATTTGCTATGTACATTTGGAATCACCTTTCTCATTTGTCTGGTATTCTCCTTATGTCCTGAACATGGTTCCTTAGGACATTATCTCAGTGTGTCAGAGGAAGATCATTTCAGCTCAGCATAGTGCCGGTTCATTCTGGAGGAGGAAGTGTGTGTTGATTGATAAATGGAGAGCAGTCTGGTTTGCCACTCTCCAACTCAGACCCCATCTCAGAGTTCACAAAAGATTACACTCCTGCTTAAAACCACAGTTAATGTTGTTAAAAGGAAGGTCCATTGAGTGCCCTCCCATCCTCTCCGTTCAGGTGAATTCGCTGGCATTTGCCAGACACGGCAGATGGCTGGCAAGGTGCCAGAAATGCTGAGCAGGTTGAACCACTGTAATTATGGGTCATAATTACTAATTTCTAAAGGAACTACCAATTATTAAAAATCAAATCCAATGGTTCAGTTCAGCATAAACATATTTAGCAAAGATTGTCTCTACCAGACCCAGTGTTCTAATCAACGAGAAAAAAGGCAGATATTTAATTAGATTTTGATGAAAAATTGTGTTTAATTTCAAGTATAATCAATTATTAATTACTGTAATGAGTGGCTCTGGCGGGGTTTACTAATTAACTCATTTAAAAATTATGAATAACCTTTTCATTTGTAATTATTTTTTACATCCTGTCAAGTTGCAGATGAGAATTGTATCACCTAACCCAAAAGAAAAGAAACGAATGAGGGAGTCAAAATGTTTGTACTTTCACTAAGTTAAACTGAGACATTCTGCATTTTGATATGAACTATGTAATTCTTAACAGGAACTTGTTTATTATTCTAAATAACCTGGTCTGTTTGCAAACAAATTTCTGTTTTTCCTCCAGTTTTGGAGTAACGTACCCCCCCCCCCCCCCCGCCTTATTTGCATAGTTGCATTTTCTTACAGATATCTTTTGTCATGTAAGCAGTACCTTGCTCTTTTCAGTGCCATGGGGACAATCTGAGTGGTAAAGTATAACTAAGTCATGAGTATAAGGTCTAATCTTGTCTAACAGTCTATGGGTATTGGGAACTTGACTGCTCTCCCTCTGCTCTTGCTAGTTAAAACAACCACGGAAGTTATCTTTTAATGACCATTGTCATCCTCCAGAGCAAACTGAGGTCATTGAAAGGTTCCCGTTTAAGTGAATGGGCTTTAGGCTGGGTCTCATGGCAGCAGCTTGGCATTTAATCTGTGTTTTAATTAATCTGTGTACACTGGTCAGATAATGGAAATACTTCAGAATAGTATCTAGGCTTTCAGGATGTTCCTCACAGCATCAGGCACATCACAGTCCCGTGTTTAAATATTAAAAACTACCCACTGCAGGCCTTACCTGTCTATAGAAGTGTGGAACTAAAGACATACAGAAGAGACTTTGCTATGTACAGTATTTAATTTCTGCGTGACAGACACTCACACACAACTGTGGTGGGTGCCCATAAGGCAGGTAGAGCTGCATGGAAACAACAAGGCACTGATCATTTCTGAAGTTTTTTGCAGAAGTCAGTTACTTTTTGAAATTCACCTGGAGAACTTGCTAAATCATTTGTTTGAGGCTAAAAGGCAGAGTTTCTATTATTTCATGTAAGTCTTTATGGCATTTAGCAGTCTGAGGTTCATTAATCTTGCTGGGCTGTTTCAAAATGAGGAGACATAAATAGATGTCCATGGCAGCTGAGCAGCTACTGTCATATGTCAACACTGTGATCAAGGTGAAGGTTTTACAGGGCTGAGCCACTGGTTTGGAGAGATAATGACAAACAAAATATAACAGAGTGAATTAAACACCAGAAGCTGGTTTTCATTTGAATTAACCAACTTTTGATTGACTTGTTGCCCCCTTTTCAAACAGTCAGACTCCACACTAAGGCAGTGGTGACAGTGCCCATCAGTGTTTTGCACACACACAGCTTATGCAAATCCCATGAGCTCTACAGAAACTTGTCTCATGGGGTGAGAACACCAAGGAGAAAATCAGAGGTACACCAAGGCTGCAACATTAAAGTGATGGAACCATTGAAATCAAAGCCCTCTTTAAGCAGCTCAGAACTGCCCTGCAAACTTTCTATTCCAGGAGTTCCTGAAGAGACATGACTTTAAAATTGAATTCCCCATTTGAGGAATGTTCATTCAATAGACAGCTAGACAAGAAAAATTTTTATGGTTATGCTGGGATTTGATGGGGTCTGTGTAGCATTGAGTTCTGCCTTGGAGGGCTAATTTCTAGCAATATTCTAATGGCAGAGAGAATCCCACGCGTGTGTGTTGCTATGCTAATACTTCGGCAGCAGTTGCTGTACCTTGTAGATGCCAGACCTGCTAGCAGAGCATTGTAAAGAGTCTCTGACATTGCTGTACTGCTTGGGAGGAAGTTTAGAAACAGAAAATACCTGTTTGATTGTCCAGATCTCCATGCCCAGCAGCTGTTTGGCTGGGTCTGTGGAACAGTTTCTGAATTAATTAGTGATGGAGAATAGTTTCTGCCTGTTTAAACAGAAGTTATTATCCTCTGCCTGATGTAGATTCCAGACTAGATGGAAGTACAATTTGATGTTGTTAGGCACTCGCAATTTTCCTATACTTAAGCATGTGCTGTGGTTGCATTGCATGAATAGCAAGAAAGATGGGCATTTGATTTAGATTAAAGCTAGGGCTGGAAAATATATTATGAAGCCAAAACAGTCATTCCTTTTTATTGGAGTCAGAGATCTCTACTTTTCAGCTCTGTGTTCATTTGAACCCTGTACAGATGCAACTTCACTTGAAGAGCAGTGTTGCTTGCTGCAGGCAAAATGCTTTGACAGTAAAAGCATGCTAGTACTATGATGTGTTTTATAAAGTGTCTTTCTTTTTATTGTCCAAAAATCACCCCGAAAGCTAACTTTAGCTCAGTTTGTCCACGATTCTTTGATGCTATGGAGCAAACCCAATTTAAAGCAGCTCTCCAAAGCTCTTAGAAATCTAATTAGTTAGCAATGGATGTATGGTGTACCCATTACCATGGTGTTTACATGCTAAGAGATCAGTAGGAAAAGTTGCTAAGGCTTAATTATTAAACTTGATCCATATCTATTAATTCTACATTTATACCTTGATATTAAGGGTTTTATTCACATTAAAATATAAAACCATTTATTACCCTGCCAACAGGCTACTTTCACTTTCTGCTTTAATATTTCTTTTCTGATACCAGATTAAGTTTTATTTTGCTACTGTTGACATTTGTTCTTTTGATTTACAAGGATTGTAAATCAAAATCCTTGAATGTTTTCTATTTTCATCTTGTCTTTGATAAAAGGCAGAAATGGGAGCTAAACAATCTGTTCTAGCAAAGCCTTTGTGTTATGAAGTCAATCTGTTACCTCAAACAGAGCTTTGAGGTCCTTTTTTGGTTCTTTCATACCTTCATAAAATCACTGTGGTCTGCTCATTCAGCAACTGCAAACTCATTTACTTAATTTTACCCTTAATGAATAAAAATGTCAGATCCAGTCTAAAAGGTGCTTTAGTATTACCAGTGATATATTTTGTGTATTATAAGTGTTTGTGAAACAACATTCCAGGACACTGGTTGAGAGGTGACCATCATCACGAGCCAGTGCTATTGGGTTTTTTTTTCCTGTAGAGTAGATCTTGAATATGTGGGGTTTTGGTTTTTTCTATTAAAACTGGCTCTTATTGTACCAAATGCAGACAAACATTGGTGGGGCAAGAGAGTTAGTGCCACTTCCGCACTAAGCAGGACAGTTTAGGTGGCATCTAGCTCTTCCTTTCCTACCCCTGGCATTTGGGAAACACAGGCCTTACTCTTCTCACACACATGCTCCTCTTAAACTGCAGCAACTCCATTTCCTTCAGCACTGGTTCAAATGCAGTCAGAGTCAGTGGCATTTGGCCTGGTGTCTCCGACAGGAGCTGGAAAAATCTGCATTTTTTTTAATAAATTCCTGGTTCTGGAAATTGACCTGACTGAAGATAAAATATAAATCATGACAGATATTAACCCTTCAATCTAGTTTTGAATGATCTTTTTTGTTGTTGTGCCCCAAATTTTGCCCGTTTAAATTTTCTCACAAAGGCTAAGGCATGAAAATAGTCTCAACCTCATGGAGACATGCCATCAACTTGAGCTTCTGTCTGACAACTCAGAAATGCATGGAGTTGCAGAATTTTTTTGCATATTTTGTTCTGTAGCAGAGAGATGGTAAGGTCACAGGACTCTGTGTTCACCTCAGTCACACTTCACTATGCTGGAGAACCAGCAAGGGCAGCTGCTGTGTGTAAAGTTTACAAGAGGCTGGTGAGTAACAGTGAGCTCAGGGAATCTGGCAAAATAAACTTTCCCTGGCCAGATCCACTATGAAAGTGACTCAAATGCTTCAGCTCCACTTCTTTACTGGCATTGCCCCACCTCCCTCTTGGCATGCATGCACACATGGATAGTAATTATCAGAGAAATGAGAAAGGCACAAAATAAATGGCCTTCAACTGAAAGACAGTAGTTTTAGATAGCTACTGGAAAGAAATTTTTCACTGTGAGAGTGGTGAGGCACTGGCATGGGTTGCCAGAGATGTGGCAGCCCCATCTCTGGAAGAGGTCAAGGCCAGGTTGGATGGGGCTTTGAGCAATCTGGTCTAGTAGAAGGTGTCCCTGTCCATGGTTGGTTGGAACAAGATGATCTTCTTTTCTTAGGGTCTCTTCAAACCCAAAGCATTCTAGGATTCTGTGTAAATAAAAACCACAGTTAAGTCTTACATTTCTGCCTGTTTTGTTGTCTTTCACTGCAGCTTTAAGTGCATTGTAGTATGAATTATAACATGGATCTTTTGTCTTCTATCACCTGGAAAGTCAGCAAGAGCTCTTTGTATTATTAGGATTGTATGCATCTTTTTTTGTTTTTTACTTTGAATTTTCCAGTGTATGTTTAGATAGCAGCTACTCTTAGCTTCATAATTTAGAGCAAAGGAAATACAAGTGATTTATCCACTATTGTGCTTTAACATAACGGTGATAAAGGTACAAGGTGCCACTTTAAAGTTATTCTTGTGATGATCAATTCATTTAGATGGGTGTTAAAAACTTTATCATAGAAACTACATTAAAGAATATTGTTTCAATTTAATTGAGATCTGTAGCCTGACACTGAAAGTGTTGTGATTAGAGAAATACACCATGATAGATATGCTTTTGAAAGAATCACAGAATCATTTAGGCTGGAAAAGACCTCTAAGATCATTGTGTCCAACCTTTGATGGAACATGCCAATGTCAAATAAACTACAGCATAAAGTGCCACATCAAGTTGTTTCTTGAGCACCTCCAGGCATGGTGACCCCACCAGCTCCCTGGGCAGTCCATTCAATGCTTAACAACCCTTTCCATGAAGAAATTCTTCTGTTGTCTAATCTGAACCTCTTCTGGCACAGCTTGAGACTGTGTCCTCTTGTCCTGTCACTTGTTGCCTGGGTGAAGAAGCTGACCTCCACCTGGCTACAAGCTCCTTTCAGGTGGCTGTAAAGACCAATAAAATCCCTGTCTGAGTCTCCTTTTCTCTAGGATAAACAGTCTCAGCTCCCTCAGCCACTCTTCTTAGGACTTACTCTCTAGACCCTTCACCAGCTTTGTTTCCCTTTCTGGACTCAAAGGAGAAATATTGCTGCAAGAAAATATTACTGGAAAAGTAGAGCAGAAGGTGTTGCAGACCTGATAATTTTGCCAGACTTGCCCAATCTGTGGAAACTGGGAAGTACTAAAATGTAGGTATTCCATGTGATGACAATATGTTCTGAACTTGGTGGCAAAATTTCTCTTTTGCTAAGTGGTTAGTACTTCTTCAGAGCCTAAAGTGATAAGTACACTAGTCAAGACTTTTCTCAGCTAATTCAGTGTTTATTGGAGGCAGGAAGAAGCCAAACGATTCCCATAATTTTTATTTAAAATTCTTTTTTTCAATTCCATAAACTATTACATTGTGCAGGCTGACCTCTTTGCACATTGAAGCCCAGCAAACTTCAGCTGCTTACTTTACCCATTTCTACTTCTGGTGGCTTTTTCTCAACTTATATATGTAAGCATCTCATTAGGTCTTTCTGGGCTATAAAAGTTACATTATAATATTGTTGTACAGCATCTTCTTGTGCTTACTCCTCAAGTCATTTGCTGTCTCAGCTTTCCAGTTGCCAGTGTCCCATCTCATGAACACAGTTTGCAGTCCATTATCCAAAGTGTATAGGCTGACTATTGACACTTTTTGTTTGAATCATTCAAATTTAGTTACTGCCCTGCTCTTCTGTTCTTCTGTTCTGCCCTCATCATTGTATTTCTCACTTAAAGTATTTGAGTCATCTACATGTTTAGTGATCCATGATTTTATGTTTACTTACATAACATTGATGCAAATGTTGAATAATTTCAGACCAACTATCAGTTGTTGAACTCCACAAGAAGTTGTAACACATGATGGTTATTCACCAGCAATGATAAGTTTAATGTCTTTCAGTTAGTATTTAAGTATATGTATACATGCCTTTATACCCTTGAAAAATGTCTGTTTGTTTAATCACATCAAATTAAATCAAATGTCTTACTAAACGGTAATCTTGTCAAAGAGTAAGTAACTGTTTCTTAAGATCTGGTTTTCAGAAAAGCAATATGGTTTGCCTGAGATACCATACATTCACTTTCTTTATTCTCTAGCATTGCAATTCTGTGTTTTCTGATATTTTGTCTGTAATAGATAGATATCAGACTACCCAAACCAAGTGACTTGCATCCTGTCCTTTTCCCTTTTTAAATATTTGTAGAGCATTAATCCTGTTCTAATTTCTTGGTAGCTGGTTCAGTATTAATCAGTGAGTCAGATTCTTCCTTCTTCTTTACTGGGTTTACAAGTTAAATGAGCCTGCAGATTTAAAAATGTTTGTCCTTAAATAGATGTAGTTCATTATAATTCCTGGTAATTATTGGACTGTAAAAAAATTTATTTCCTGTGAAATGATTGCATTATTGCAGTTACTTTCAAAAACTCGAACAAAAATTCTTACTGAACACTTTAGTCTTTACTACAACATTATTAGCAATTTTCTATCTCCATCAATATTGCTGCTCATTTTGCTAGGTTTCAGTACACTTAAAAAAAAGTTCTATTGTTATGAGGGGTTTTTTTCAAGACATGTATTTTTTTCTTGATGTCCTCAGCTTCTTTTCGCCTCCCTCTGTAGCTTTAGATTTATATAGATTACTCTCTCTTTCCCTATTGTTTTGGCTTTTATATATTACTTTTTTTTATATCTGCCTATTGTTTTATTTTGACACTGATTGAAGAGGTCCTTTTGTCAAAGTCTGATCCTCTTTCATCATTGTGGGATCATTGGAAGAATGACTTCCATTCAAAAGTAGACCACCAATATAACTGACTATTTAACCAGTTGAAAGCAGGTTGCGGCTGTGTATGCAGAGGGCTCCATCTGAGCTGAGTCTGCATCAGTGTGCCATGAAACCACACATTAGTTGGCCCTTTAGATGTCTGATCCTTCCGTAAAATTAAGAATCTTTAATACAAGGAGAGATTAATGTAGTTCCATCTGGTTTTATTAAATGGTAAGATATGGGCTCTCAACCCATAAGCTTTTATCAGTTGCTTTTAGTGAGGTTTTATAGTTGCTGTAAGCCCACAGAAAAGAAAATAACAGCAGGCTGACTCCAGAAGTGCTGGCCTTGTCTTTATGACAGTGGCACAGATGTGCTTCTATAATCTTTATTTCATGATTTAGATTGACCTTTGCACACAGATGCTGAAAAAGAATCAGTTTTACGGATCTTTATATGTTTCTTGGAAGGAGTTCTCGAGTCCATGTTTTTATTTCATACTAATTAGTGTGAAATAACGTAATTTAATTGCAGTTAAGTGGACACAGAAAGAATTGTTTCCTGTAATGGGCTTTTTTTTTCAATGTTTTTAAATACCAAACATTTTTTGGGTAACTTGTCATAGAGCAATCTCAATTAGGGATGTCACTGGCAGTGAAAAATTCTCCTCAGTTATAGTTTAGTGTTTCTCTCCCATCCTTTTCTAGCATAAATTAAAAAATGGCTTCAGAGCCTGCTTTGCTGCCAGGTCATACATTTCTATTGAACATGTGCAGCGATGCATTCTCTGAGGTTTTTCCTGTAGTTAAAGTTGAGCTATGTAGTAGATAGATATCTTTATAGGGTGAGGTGTTGTTAAGTATACTGCCCAGGTAACATCCTAGATGACCTGTAAAATAATGAACAAAGTCCAATCCACTCTTTTCCTCTTTGTCAAGATTTCAAACCACTGTTTATGCTGAAACTTTAAAGTTCTGAAAGGACCACTTACATACTTCTCTTTGAGATAGTAGGATCTGGTGCTTGATAGATAGAGGTTGTTGTATCTTTTGTGTTTCAATGCTAACCTATAAACTCTCCCATCATCTCCAGCTTTTCCTATCTTCCTCTCTATTTGATTCTGTCATACCGTAACTTCCAAGCCTGTCCCTATTGCACTCAGAAGCTCTTGCCTAGACAGATGAAGAGAACAGGATATGTTGGCTGTTTTTAAATATGGTAGCACTTGACACAGCAGCAGCATCTCACCTTGCTTGCCCAATACAACTGCAGCATCACTTCATCATGCAAAGAGACTCTTCAAAAAGCAAAGCAGAACTAGGCTGTTGGCAGAGATGATGGCTATGCTTACCCTTAGTATTTCAAAAGAAAATCTAATTGGAGTATCAATGGAGCAGAATCCCTTTTAATTATGGCAGAAATTATAATGAAATCAAGCATCAAAGGAGTTTCCTGAGGCTTTTGATTTTAAAAAAAATAATCTTTCAATCTAAGCATAATGATATTCCAAACAGCATTGATCTGGGTGGTCAGTAACTATTTATTTTAGTATTTGTTCCCTAGTCAGACTGTATCATGGCCTACTCCAGGTTATGGAACATGTTTGTGGGATTGTTCTAGGTACCCAACTGGTCCAGAAGGGATACATTTCTCTACTGCTAAACTCTTATGGGTACTCAGACCCAAAGTATCTATTAAGAATGATCTCTGGTCATTGCTAGCAGAAGAGTGCACAGGAATTTTAAAGGTTTTAATTGGCCAGAACCAGTACCACAGAAGTGTTCTTTCTAACAAGTAGATGTAATGTACTATCAAGTTACACTGCTTAGTACTGTTTAATTCACTACCATCAACTTAGGCTCTGGGGATGCAGGGGCAAAGCAGTATGCAGTCTCCCTTTGATTCATTTGTATTTAATGATGAATCAAAATTATCACAGCCTAAGTTATCACAACGGAACATTTGGGCCTCTTGCTACAAGAAAGACGTGGAGGTGCTGGATGGAGCATGTCCAGAGATGGGCAACAGAGGTGGGGACAGGCTGGAGCACAAGTCTCATGGGAAGCAGCTGAGGGAGTGGGGAGTGTTCAGCCTGGAGAAAAGGAGGCTGAG
Organism: Cettia cetti; assembly: GCA_013401135.1. Taxonomy (NCBI): domain Eukaryota; kingdom Metazoa; phylum Chordata; class Aves; order Passeriformes; family Sylviidae; genus Cettia; species Cettia cetti. The sequence continues at coordinate 29,409 of VZUI01026787.1, read as the reverse complement.
AGGCGCCTTATATCTCTCTTCAACCCCCTGAAAGGAGATTGTAGCCAGGTGAGGGTCAGCCTCTTCACCCAGGCAGCCAGTGACAGGACCAGAGGAAATGTCCATAAATTACACCAGGGGAGGTTTAGATTGGATATTAGGAAAGGTTTCTTCATTGAAAGGGTTGTCAAGCAGGCTGCCCATGGTGGAATCACCATGCTTGGAAGTGTTCAAAAGGCACATGGATGTGGCAGATGGAGACATGGTTTAGTGGTGAACATGTCAGTGCTGGGTTATTGGCTGGGCTTGATGATCTTAGAGGTCTTTTCCAACTTTAATGATTCTGTGATTCTGTGCCCTAAATAGATGTGAGAGTAGGTGTCTGGATCCACCAGCTGATGTGGTCACTCATTTAGGCAAAATTTTGCTAATTTATCTACTGTTGTTTTCTATTTATATTGCAGAAGTACTAAGGTAATGAAGCATTTTGGCACCTCTTTTTTTTATTAGGGAGAACAAGCAATGGTGTGTACTTTATCACATCTCTGATCCACCCCAAGCTGGCTATCACAAAACTAGAAAACCTGAGTTCACACATGCTCAGCAGGGACCTAGTTAGAATGCAGTAGCAAAATTGTCTGTGCCGAGTGTATTCCTTCCCTTTCCAACTCCCTCCTACTGCTACCAAGCAGACTGCACATATGGCATCCCTAGAAAGCAATTGAACGTGCTACAATGCTGGAGTTGCCAGGGTTGAGTGGTAATTTCTGTGCAATTGTTCTGCTCAGCATTGGGCCAGTGGAAAAAAATAGCCTGTGATGAGGGAATTAAAGGCTATTACAGAGTACACATGCATACAGGGGCTGATATAAAACCACAAAAGCAATCTTAATTCTGTTCTTTGCTCATTTTTGAGTGCTTAACTTGGCAAACTTCAAGTTTTTTGGCAAATGCTTTTTTTAGGTAAAATTAAATATAAAGATGACTGTGGGTCTTTCTAGAACACTGTGGGTTGCACTTCCTAGCACTTGCTGTCTTCTATGTGCTGAATTTAGTTCTAAGTCCAAGGGAACAAATCATCAGGTTGTGTTAACTTTTGTTATTGAGGGAGCTTTTCACACTGATCTGAACCATTTACTTAGATTTATAGCACCTGAAAGTACTGTGCTGGACTTTGCTCGTGGTCTCTGGACAGAACAAAAATTATTGTGTTGTTAATTGTGCTGTGTCACCCACTTTATCGGCTTTCTCAGACTGTGCATTTGTATCCATTTGCCAAGCTTTTGTACAGGAAAAAAAAAGGGATTTTATTTTTCCCTCTCCAAATTGGAACAGTGTTTTGTTGTTTTTTTTTTTTTTCTAGTATATGTAAAGAAAGTCTAGAAAATAAATTAAAACATTTTTAGCCTGCTTTAAACATACCTGTGCTTTTGTCATCCAAGGCAGCTAAAACAACAAAATGCTCCTGAACACATGTACAGTTAAAATCTCTTCCAGCGGGCTCAAGGCTAATAGGATTCTGCTTCAGAGCTCAGTTTTGACAATGCTGATAAGCACACTGGCCCAGATCTACAAAATGTGTAAATTTGTTCTGAACTTGAAACACCTCCATCATCCTCTTGAAGATGCTAGATTTACTCAGGCTAAGTAAAGCTCAAGTTAAACCTGTATTTTGGACATCAAGGGATTCTGAGATTGTAATTTTGTTAATTTTTCTTGTATCAACTAGCACAGCCCAGCTGGAGCTCTGGTGCTTTTAGAATGTGCATAGTGACTAATAACACTAATGCAGTTTTCAGCTGATTCTAGAATTAAAACACAAGCAGTGGTCTCAAAGACATTTATTTTTCTTAATATAATAAAATCATGTCTGTGTTCAGAAGGACAGATGAGCAGGCAGCCATCTGAGAGATCAGCTCCCACATCAAATTCTACAGCAATATTTAGATCTTCATGCTTAAATTGGGATATTTGATTTAAACTCTGATCCTACCTCTGTTGTGCTGGGGTTTTAGAATGAGAGAGATATATTTTGAGACCTCTGCACAGCAAACTGTGTTTTTTAGACTTTAAACAACTTACTGTATTATTTTTGGAAGGCTAGTTGAGATAACAAGGAAGGAAGCATGTGAAAATTTGTGGATTTACCTATGTAAATGACATAATTCTTAATTAGTGCCTCACAGTTTATATGCGTGTAATGAAAGGGCATTTGTAAAATTATACTGTCCACAACAGGCTAGCCCAGAATCTTAGTAAATGCAAAAGAGGATAAGAGGCCCTCTGGTAGAGCTGCCTGTCCTCATTTCTCTAATTGAAGTGAGTATCCCAGTGGGAAAACCATTATTTCTAATATTATATACACAAATTAAAACTCCATTTAGAGGTATAGTGGGACCATCTTCTAATTGACTTTGATCTTGAAGAAATATCTCAGTAATATTTATTTTAATATGGTCTCTGCCAGAAAGGATATCTAGAAGTCAAAATATTATTTTACTGAGAAAGGCCTGAGCATGTGTAACACCAAACTTACTGGAGTTTTGAGGGCTGAAATAAGTTTGTTGCAGTAGGCTGCCTAATAGCAGCCAAATGCTGCTGCTGAGGTCCCTCTTGCCACTTCCTATTCTATTTGAAATTGGTGTAAATGGTAAAGAAAATTACCAAAGGTATTTAAGCAGTCAGCTCCTCAGATAAGCCGTGCCACTTTTATGTCTATTTTTTTCTATAGGTTTACACTTTAAAAATAGCATAAAAATACTTAAATTTACCCATTTAAAACTGCATTTTCCCTTTCCTGCAAGAAATTACAAGCTACTGGAGGGACCAATGATCATCTATTAATGATTTGAAGGGGCAGGCAATCATTCAAAAGACTTTGATCCTCAGGGGCAATTAGGAAGACATTGAATAGGAAGTGCTGACTCTTTGCATTGAACAAACATTGAGTTTAACAGCTTCATTTTATAACATGCCTTTCTAGTCATTTCCTTGAAAGTTTCAAAGAAATGTGGTGCTTCAGCTGGAAGCCTTTCTTCTTCCTTATTAAGAACAATTGGGAACTAAATTAAAATATAAAGTGTTCTCCTAAGAAGAAGCTAATACTATTTGGTAGACCATCTGCTTCTATCATGGAAATCATGGATACAGCTTTTCAAGCAGGAGGGGTCAAAGAATGACTAGTTAGTGTCAAATCCAATCAACTAAATGCATTTGTGGCAGGATTTCAGGTGATTGTCACAATGCTTTGTTTTCTCAAGAGGCAGTTCCCACCTTTGTGGCAAATTTTTAAGAGGTAGGAAGCTGTCTATCATTTGTATCTCTTCTTTGCACCTGGTGATTCTGATTGAGGAAAGGAGAAGATGTGAATTATCTCCAAAAAAACCACTTCTGTTACTTGCATAGTTTAAATGTGAAGCAATAGACAGGCATCAAGATAGGGTCTCAGGAATTGCTAGATGTATCCCATAGAATGTGTCAGTACTGAGCTGGCTGTGAAAGAACCTACATCATATTTTAGGACATTTGAGGTCCTGGAAAAGTCCCACAAACAAACACAACACAGGTATCTCTCTGTTTCATCAGCAAAATCCTTCCTCCCTTAACCCTGAGATGGGTGGATATGGATTGTCCAGTTCTTAGATGAAGCAATTGCATCCCAGCCCAACAAAGTGTCTTCAATCCCAAACTGTGGAGGAGGCTTGAAAACCCTTTTTTTTCTCATTGAAGGTGTATCACTGAGCAGTTAGGAGGGGAGGCAAATTGGGAATTTACAATGGTGAGCATTGCCCTAAATGTCCCTCCCGGTGCCTTTTTTATTTTTCTTAACTGTTGTCTTATGTCAAATAAATCAACAGGCAGGAAGCAGAGCCATGGGACCTCCCACCACAGGCTTAGAGTCTTCACTTAAACAACATGTAATCAAGCTGCCTTTTGGGCTGCATTCCTTTGTGACCTCTTAATTTTACATTTCTAACTGCACAGCAGCTCTAATCCATCTGGGTTGTGGAGAGCCTGATATGCAGGATTCTCTGTTCCCACTTGACTGCAGTCCTGTCGTGGTGTGCAAATTCACGTTCATTCAGACAAAAGATGATTTATGAAGTCAGGTTTTCCATTTCCTGAGTGAAAGTTTTAAGCCACAGATGGAAAGCACTTATGTAATAGGAAATAATTTCAACACTCAGAATGACACAGAGTGCTGTACAGAGTTTTTGGTCACAAGGTAACTGCCAAAGTCCGTGCAAGAAGTGGCCTTGCAGGAATCCCTCTCTCCCTTACCCCATGGTGCCTGGCTGAGTGACCTGGGTATGTATGTGTAAATGATGTGAATTCATGATATTACAAACTGCTGGGATCTTCATTCAGGAAACTAGACCTCAGTTCCAGATCTATGAACCTGTTCTTTGGGTATTAAATCACTACAACACTCAAAAGTTTCCCCATGCTCTTAGATGGACAACAGCTTAGATCTGTCTGGTCCAGGACTTGGCCATACAAACAAGTAGAGCAGACGGTATGTGCTGCATCCAGCTTTTTGCCCTCTTCCTACACCGGTAGGGCCATAGAGCCACTTCACCCTTGACTCTTATGTGTACTGCCATGCTGGGACACAGAAGCCTTGGCCAGCACTGAAATGGAACAGCAGTGTAAGAGAAAAACAGTTTGATTTTTTTTTTAATGTTTGTTTTATTGTTCCCATTCTTCTTAATCTTCCTTGATTTATTGAAGATTGACAAACCAGTGATTATTTCATGCTCCTTTTCATAACACTGGATGTCACAAAAATAAGGTTAATTCTGCAACAGTCAATTCTACCACTTGTACAAAATCATATGATTTCAGTGTAGAGACAGTTATCCAGATAATTACAGTCAAGTTTCTTCCAGAGACAGAAGTGAAAGCAATACATTTACTTAAGTTAAAATTAACCCTGAGTAATTCAGTGGTGGGATTCAGCTTTTTCTTAATTAGGAGAAAGAAGCAAAGCTCAGGTATCACTTTGGAGAACATGAAGGTTAAAGAGGAATATTTAACCACCACATATCTTATGCTTGTTTCCACACAAAGAGGGGAGAGCAAAGAAACAAGCTGTGAAAATGTCTTTTCAACCACTGACTGAGCTTCAGCTGTTTTTCCTATTTCAAATCCCTTATACTTTCTTGTTTAACTTACCTTTGCTCTATTCTAACCTTCTTTTTCTCAGTTTCTCTCATTCCCTATTTTTCTCACCTCCTTCCCCTTTCCTTTTCATTCTTGTCCATTGTGGCATCAGTTCTTCTCATTTGTTCCTTCTCACAGTGTTTTTCCATTTCCCCCTTTTCCCCATGCTGCACTGGGAAGCTTTGGAAAACCCTTCTCCCTTCCAGGAGTGGCCTTTTGGCTTTTGTTGGTTTAGGCTTAGCTGTCAGCAGTGCAGTGAGGTGCTTGTAGAAACCAGTGGAGTAGCAAAGCCAAACTTCTCCAGACAGACCCCAGTGCAAGGACAGCCGAGCTGGGGAGGGTGGAGTGGCTGTGCAGAGAAACTTCACTCTTCCAAAGCTTGTCCCCTTCCCTGTGTTATTTAACCAAACAAACTGACATATATGGGCATATATTCTTACATATATATGGATTCAAACCCTGTAGTATCCTTAGTACAAAGCAGCCAGCTGGGATTTTCAGATAAGAATCCAAAAAGACTTCCTGTCTTGCATTTATGCCCTTTACCCCTGTTCTTGCTATAAGTCCAGGCTCAGGTAGGGATCATTAATGTGTTTTGTTAAGCTTCAATTCTGAGAAACTCTTTATTCATTGTTTAGGGCAAGATCAGTTGTTAGCTGGAAAACAGTTGCTTTTTTATTCATTCCCTTGTTTCTGTAGCAGCTTTGCCTGAATGAGGAATCACCAGGCCAGCTGTGGTACCTGCAGGACTTAGCCCTGAGAGGGCAGGGGAGAAGGAAGCAGCGGAGCCTGTGAGCTGCTGTGAGAATGCTTTTAACAAACACTATGAAAGCAGCTGGTGGCTTCAGCTGTAGCCTTAATTCCAAACATTGTAATTGATTGGTTTGGTTATTTATTACACTTAGCTTGCTGCTTTGGGCAAAGCAACAAGCTAATAAAGGGCCAGGAGTTTGTTTTTCAATTTTCTGCTGACTGGTGTGGTTTCTGGGGGTCTCATATGCTTCAGTAAGCATGTCTTGTCTTTTCTTCCCCCTGTGATCTATCACAATCATCTGCCTCTCCCTGCTAACTCCTTCGCTCCATCAACCTGTCCTAAGAGATGTCCATTTTGTTGACCATGTGAATTATTATCTTAGTTTGTCCTTTTTCATTCTAAATGCAGTACCAATTCCTTTGTTCTCTGCTCCGCTGAGTAAGTGGTTTTGACTTTAGTGTTTTGCCGTCTCATAAGCAAGTGACAATAATACAAAGATACTCAAAAGTCTGACTGTCTTTAAAAGAAACTTGGAAAGAGTGTTCCTCTTTATTTGCCTTAACAGCATCTGCTGATGCTGATTATGGCATCCACAAGTAGCTATGGAGTAGGAATAAATGCAATATAGAAAGAGATAATATGTTAAAATCAGGAGGAATCATGATCCTGAATATTTGGTTCCACCAATATGAACTTTGATTTATTTGCATGATTAAATAACTCAGCTGATGCTAAACTGCAAATTTTCTTTTCTTAAGTGAATCTGAATCCAGCAAAAGAACAGCCATATCACACTGGCATGGTTGAAATGTTGAACTCTGCAAAGTTACCAAACCCTGATGGGACTGGAGTTTGATTTCCGTTTTTTTGTTTTTTTTTTTTTTCCCACCAAGAAGGCAAGCGCAGGTGACTTAAGACTGAGGTTGAGGTGATTTACTCTGCCACAGAAAATTCTGTTACCCATTCAGCAAGTTTCAGGACACCTTTTGCTAGCACTTAGCTACATAGGAAAGGTCATGCAAGTCAAAGCTTAAAGTCAAAATATGAGCATAATGGGCCAGAGGCCCCAGATGCTTTTATATCATCTAAGCTGCTGGTGGTGAAACAGCCCAGAGAGCACGCGGGGTTTCCCCTAAGTATTGTTTTCATTCCAGGAGAAGGCAGACAAAAGAGTTTTCTTCTCCATGGGGAATATAACCAAAGCTTCTGCAAAGAGCCTGTCATGGAGCTTCCTAGGCAGTGAAAGCTACATGGTATTTTACAAAAGTGTACACTTTAATGATTGTTAATTGCAGAGTGCTCTTTTAATACATGGGGAGCCTTCAATATCTGAAAATCTATTGAGCATCATGTTGGAGAGGAAGAGGGAGAAGGACATGGGGGCTTTTAGGAGGGCATTTACTCTCTGTCAGTGACCTCTTGTATCTAGCTGAGCAGGTGGCGAAAAAAAAGTCAGAGAAAATGTCCACAGTGGGTTTCATTGACCCAGAGACTAAGAACATCAGGAATCTGAAACTATTTTTACAGCTTCACTTTCAGGAACATTAACACATCAAAATATATGATTATGCCTCTCATCCATGGTTACAGGACTTTTCTGTAATTATGGTCCTTTATTTTTTTTTTTTTCTGTGAGAAAGAACTTTGCATCAGTTTAGCACAGAACAAGGTTGATTCCTAAAAACCTTTGAACACAACTGTGTGCAACAACAGCTTTACTCATCCCATTGTAAAGACCCAAAATATCCACTGCTGTTGCTGTTTGACTTTTAAACACCAGTGTGGCAGAGAGAGCAAGAGGAGAAATGAATCTTCCACCAGGTTGCCAATGAGACACTGCTGGAATTTGAAATATAGTAATGAAATCACTTGATCAGGTGATATCCTCATAACATAGTGCTACAAGAGTGTGTTCCTGAAGTAAATCAGACTCCCAGTTCTTGTTTCAGGTTGACTTTTGTGGTTGCTGCCTACGTATAGCAGAAATTCTATGATGTCTGTTTGCCATATGAGTGAGGATATTTATAGCTTTTATTTTGTGCTTAGAAACATCAAATCAAAAATCCTGACTAGAGCAATAGTTCTGAGCTTTTACACTGTTTTCTGAGTTTTAAAAGCCGCTTGATAATCAAAATGCTATTCAAATAATTCTGTTTTTCAGCATTCAGTACTTTTGTATGCACGGTGTGCATAGTTCTCATTCTCATGGCTTATCGTTGGAGACCTTCTTACAGCCTTTCAATGCTTTAAAAAGAGGCTTATAAGAAAGATGTGGAGAGGTGTTCTACTAAGGTTTGTAGTCACAAGACAAGCCGTAACAGTGTTAAATGAAAAGATAATAGATTTAGATTAGATATAATGAATTATTTATTATCAGGCTGATGAGGCACTGGCACAGGTCACCCAGAGAGGCTGTGGATGCCCCACTCCGGAAGTGTTAAAGACCAGTTTGAGTGGGGGCTTTGAACAACCTGGTCCAGTGGAAGGTGTCCCTGCCTATGGCAGTGGGATTGAAAGTAGGTGGTCTTTAAGGTCCCTTCCATCCCAAACCATTCTGTGATTCTGTGATCCATGTGATGGTGAGATCAATGTACGCAAGAAGCTTTTCACTTTAGACAAGATCTACTAGCAAAGGACAAGAGTTAACATCAATACAAGTCTTTTAACTTTGTGTGATAACACAGTATCTATGTTACAGATAATTCTGTCATATTTTCTATTTTGATACATTTTATGACACTTTTCAAACACTGAGAATTGAAATGGAATGGTTGATCCACTTGCTCAAGTGGATGGATAATGTGCAGAAAAGCTGTAACATGTCCAGGGTGCCAGTTCTGTTGTCACACTGAAACAAGATGATAACTTGTTATGACATTTCCTCTTAGGTATTTTAAATTATTTTAATGCCTGAAAGAAATGTTCACAGTTTTCCCACTGCACCCAAAACAATGTTGAGTTTTTCACCTTCATTTGCTTGCAGTAAATAATGATCTACAATAAAAAAATTCCTCCTAAGGAGAGGAGAGGCAGCAATCACCTTTTGGGGAAACAATGGCTTTGCAATGTGTTCCTAAAATTCTGTATGGCACTTAGGCTGTGATGTCCAAAGTACAGAGCAAGTCAAATGGTGTTACTAAGAACCACTGGCTCAGTTCCTGCCTAAACCAGGGATGCTCAGTGTAAGCTCATGCAGTTCCTTCTAACATGAAAACATTTGAGAGGTGAAGCTGGTGTTAAGCACTTAGCCAGCAGAACTTAGGCCTGACTGCTCCCTAGGATTGAGTTTGGAGGAGTTAAGAATACAGTTTCCATTCTGCTTGTAACTACAAACATCTATGTAACTACAAATATCCCATGTTAAACATAGGAACTTGTGCATGCTCAGAGCATCTAAGCCCTTGTGCATGCTCAGAGCATCTAAGCCCTTGAGCTCTGTAACAGCTCTGTGGCACCTGGGTAACACTCTGGTCCTTGGAGATGTCCAGCCTGGATGGAATTATAAGATAACATCCAGAACTGAGCTTAGAACAAAACTGCTGGCAGAGAGCTGCATGAAATGCCTCTTAGAGCTTGTGACCCTGTAAGCATAGAGTAAGTTAAGTGAATTAACACACAATTGCATTTTAATGCCCAAACAAGTGAATTGAGTTAGTCCTTTAATCTGCTGTAGTTCTCCTTTCCTTTTCTGTGTAGTAGAAAAAGGCAGATTCCTACCTGATGAGGTTTTATGAGGTTAATAGCTATGAAGTGCCCAGGCACTCTAAAGATGAGGGCTGTATAAACACAAAGATATTATGCAAGCATAGCAATGACAAATGCTTGATGCAGACCCCTTGTTCATGGTCTGATATCTTCTCTGCGAAGTAAATACCTCCCTTTTAGATGAAAATACTTGTCCCTCTGCCTGAAGTGCCCTGGTTAAATTACCAGTAGTGTTGGTAGCATTCCTTCTTGGTATATGTACCTGAATAAAAACAAATGTTGAACAGCTCCTCAAGAGACCTTCCTTTCTGTGCTTCCTTGCTGTGTGGGAGTTTAAGGAGTGTGTCTTCTTTCCTAATGAATAAGATTGTTAACAAACACAGACCTCATTTACATGGTGAGAAAAAGAGTGTTGCACTCATGTTTTGTGATGTTGTAGTTGTGCAAAGACAACCTTGTTTATGTTTGTAAATGATAGGTGACCTAATTGAGCCTGAAGTGGAAAAATCACATATTTTGCTAAATTTCCTAAACCTACTGTCTTCAGAGAGCTACTCAGATTACTTTTCAACACTCTTGTAAAGATTGTTTCTGATGCACAGGTTTAAGTAAACTAACCAGTTCTTCCTAACAATGGTTACCAATCTCAGGTATATGTTTGTGAATAAAAAGAGAATTATAGGGCATGGAAATGCTCTGTTTCTTTACTAGCTTTGTTTATACTAAATGGATGTGATGTTAGTGCCATTGTATAGTTTTTTGGAGAAATTACAGTGTAAAATATCAAGGCTTTCCCTTCAAAAAGAAATGTCATTCCAAATGTAGCAAATACCAGATCATTTAGCTGTGTAGAGCCTAAAGCTAAGCTGGATACTGATTGAGTATGAAATGTTTATGTTGGGGATGGAAGAACTGATATGGTAAGCCACAAGCCACATTCTTTTGCTTTATATTTGCAAGGGACAAGTATTAGTTGTAAGCGTATGATTTCCATACTCCTCATACATGTGACGGCTTTTAAAGTAGTCTGTCTTATCCTTATCTGCACTTGTCTTTATGTAATGCCTTGAAATAGATTCACCTGTGCACTGGATGACTTTGCATGGCCCAGAAACCTACAGAGAGCTTTGCCCTGGTATCACACAAATCTAAATGGTGCTGCTTGTTTTCAGTTCTCAAGGATATGTCTTTGGTCTGAATAGAAGCGGCTAAGTTGTACGAAGGAATGCGCAGATATAGTCGCTCACATTTGTGATGCAGAGCACAAAGGCGTGTGTGCAAGATGAGTCTTGAATCACCTCAGTTTTTACTTGGTCTTAATCAGGAAATATCTGTCAGAGATGTTTGTAAGGGCTTCTGTGTATAATTGGTGGGTAAAAAAAAGGAAACTATATAATACACTGTGAATATGGCAAAACAAACCAGATTGCAGTTCCCTAGGATTTATTGGTATGTTAAGAAATAATGCCTTATATTTCTGTGTTCACCGCATTGTTACCCCAGCCTTGGGAGCTTTGTGAAACACTGTGCCTGGTTATCCTGTTATGCAGACCATGAATCAGGAGTGGTCCTGCTGGAAGAAGCAGAGTGGATTGTTACAGGTGATCTAAATCGAGTTTAAGTGGGTGGAAAGACCCAGGGAGCTGGTATGGTAGAAGCAGCAGGGGCTGTCTAATTGCATTAATTCCATTCCTGTCATAAAGCAATGACCACTAATAAGGCACTGGAGTGAGGGTTTAGAAAGAGAAAGTGCCCCTGTAGTTCTGAAACTCTCCCAAACAGAAAAAGATGACTTTTCTCATTGCTCACCACAGCCATGCACCTGTTTGGCCTAAACTGGCACCTGCAGCCGATGGAAGGGCAGATGTATGAGATCACGGAAGACACAGCCAGCAGTTGGCCAGTGCCAACGGACGTCTCCTTATATCCTTCGGGGGGCACAGGGTTAGAGTTACCTGACAGGAAAGGCAAAGGAACCAGTGAAGGTATGGTTGGTGTGTGTCCATGTTGTGAGTCCTCTGTCTGCCTCTAAACTCCAGCCGTCCAATCTCATGTTCCATTACCCTCAGTGCTGCCATCAGCAGGTGCTTTTCCAGTCTTTCATGTCTAGAGCTAGTCGTCAGTCCTGTTTCCATATGTTTCTAAGTTTCATACCCCTCTGATGTCCACTAATGCAATAAAACTGTGTGAAACCTTCTCCACACATTCAAGGCATTCTCACAGACTACAGAAGGCCGGCATGAAAACCCTGCCTTGAGTGGCTGTTTTCATGGAAAAATGTTGTCTCTTGAAAATTAAATTATTCCTGGAGCACTGGATCAAGCTTCCTCTACAGCACAACAAAAATGTTTGACTGTTTGTTGCCACTTAGCAAATGTTTTAAGGACCAAAATACTTACTGAGAGCTGTAAGTTTTGGCACTCCAGAGTTGGATGTAGCTTTGCAAAAGTATCCAGATAAAAGGCCTAATCTCGACAAAGTATCATGGTGTTGACAGAAATTAGAAGCAGTTTATGGGTCCTCAGTTCAGCAGCATTTTACTCTGCAGCTTTACGTCATTGTGTTCTTTTTTTAGAGGCACCACTGCTAAAAGTACTTGTAAGCTCTGCAAAGTCTTTTCCCTCCCCAGACATAGCTGGAAAAATGAGAAATGCAAATTTTCAGAAAGCTTTTTTGTTTGTGTGTCAATCTTCTCTATATAAAATTAAGGGATTCCAGTAAAATTGAAGCAATAGACTATTTTTGATAGTTATTTTCGTGGAAGTTTTTTTGACAGATAAGATGTATGCTACTGTTCTTGCAACTCACTGAACTCAAAAGTTTCCACAGAGTTCCCTAGGCTTTGACTGACAGCCTGTGTTTACATGTTTCATTTAAATTAATTGTAGTGGGTTTTTTCCATAACAGTTTTTCTGTCTTTATTAGTCCAAATAAAGACCATAATTATGTGTGTTCCATAAAACAGTGTATTTACTGGTAACTGATGTCTGCCATCAAGTTGCTGCAAGGAAAAATAAGCTAAGCAGGTTATTCTCAGAAAACCTTACTAGACAGTACAGCAAGCTGCAGACAGCCCTGCTGCTGTACTCAAAAATACTTCACAACAGATCCTTTTTTTTCCCCCCCTAACATGCCATATGTTTCATTTTTGAATCATCTAGCTTTGATCTGTCCATCTCCTTTTAAAAGTCAAAATGAAAAGAAATGTATGTATTCAAAACTGCCATCCAAGTGGAAGACCTCCACTTGATTTTATTTTAGCCATTTACAGTGACATGAGTTGAAGCTTTTATTGCTGTTCCGTTAAAAGAGAAATCTGGGAAATAGCCTAGTTATGTCATGAGAAGACCCCTCAAGTTAGTGCTTTGTATAAATCTTAGGGAATCTGTAGGCTTTAGAGGAAAATACATGTCCTGACTAAAAGACACGTGTGCATCTTTGGCACAGGAGTAACACTGTGCAGCATTCAAATGCAGCTCTTTCCCCATCAGGTAACTATGTAACTAATTCTGGACTAGCAGTGCTGCAGGGTTTCTGTTCTAAACAAAAACGTATGTGATTGAAATTTGTTTTTAAAATAATTTAAATATATTTGAATGTCTTCTGGATCAGAATGAAATAAGCTGGAATGTGTTAGGAGCATCCTTAGAACTGATCTGAATGAATCATTACCAGTGTCTTGCCAAATCTCAGTAACAGACATTCCTTCTCATCTGTGGCTGTGCTCCAGAACAGCATTTACCTCTGTTCAAGCCCAACCCTGTTTACCAAAGCACTTAACCACATGCTTACATTTAAGCATGTAATTGACTGTGGTTGAAGTCAGAGCTATGTGTGTTCTTCAGTGTTTTGATGGATCAGGGAACCATTCTGTGAGAAATAGAGTTTCAGCAAGGTCTGAAATGAAATAGTTCATTTTGATAGCCAGAGAAGTTAGGAACAGTTGCTACGGCAACTAAAAAGTTCAAGGTAATGTGCAGAAAGAGTAAAGTAATTGACAGCCCAATTAAGAATTCAGACCTGAAGTTAATTTTAAGGAGTCAGGTATTCTGATTAAAAGCCAATTTCTGATTAGACACTGAAATGGCTTTTTTATTTTACTTTCTTTGTGAAGTATCCAGTCCATAGGGCCTAATCTTATTGTAGGCTACAACTGGTGAAAAAGAGGGATTTCAGGGACTGAATTCAGGCTGGGGAAGAGAGCTCCTTGGACTTCTGTATCAGGATGAGCTTCAACCTCTGGCAACATGACATAATAGCTCTTAGGATATCTGCTTCTCAGAAATACAACTGTCCAGCGAGAGGAGATATAAATTTTGTAATTGTTTGTACAAAAAATTATTTCTGTGAGATTGTCTTTTGCAATCACAGAAGCATTTTTGTTTGCATGAGCAAGTACTGCTCTCTCTACAGAATACACCCTGTGCTCATTTTCTCCAGGCTCTATCTTGCATAGCAACATCTGTCATTTTAATTCTCACCTTCCCTGATTCATTCTGATGTACAATCTTTATTAATGAACAATCATGGAGCATATCAAATGCTTAAGGTTTTCATCTGAATATCTAAGAACCTATAAAACATGTCAGTAGTAATAAGAAAAAATGTATCCTTGATTTGAACCAAAACATGTGATGTCTTTAGCTCTTCTTTAATAGAATCCTCAATCTTTTCATCTTACAATAGTGCAATAAGAAACTTTGCATGAAGACATTGAAACTGTTTCCTATAATCCTGACAATATGAAAAGAAAATTTTAGTATGCCAAATAAATACTATCAACCCAGTCGATAAAGTAATTCCCTTCAGAATCTAGCTGGATGATTTTCCTTGTGCAATTATACTCTATTAGCACAGAAGTATTCAGAAAGAATGCCCGTTTACCTAAGCTGCTTCTGATTATCTCCTTTAATATGTAGGTGGACTGAAAAAGGATAAAAAGCTAGCAGATTTCCCCCCTGTATTTATTTGCAAATGATGAGCAAAGATAAATGGAGATCTTATAAAATTAAGAGTAGCTTTTTTTTGTGGGAGCACACAGGCTTTGCATATACACCTTTTATTCTGATATGCATAAAACTTCTGTCTCAAGATAGCTCGTGCCATCAAGTCCTGCTCCAGCAGTGTCCTTAAGCAGTTGCTGACTTTAAATCAGGGTTTAGTGTTACTGGAGCAAAAAATCCTGCAAGGAAAAAAATCTCCATCCTTAATAGTTAATATGCATATAATTTCTATATTGATTTTCAGAGACAGCTGAAAATTTAAATCTGTTTCTCCTGGAGAGTTTGTGTTGGAATGGTAGGTGGAGAAATTTAAGGCAATACTGTATTTAACATTATGTAATCTTAAAGGAAATGCAATTTGAAACAATAAAATACAATGTTCTACCAGTCACCTTTTCAACATGGCAAGTAAATTTTGAGACCATTTGACATAAATTTATGATAGATGGGAAAGGATTTTGTTTTTCCCCATTCCTCAAATGTAGGTACTGGAAGAAAAAAAATTCATAATGTGATTTTCCTGCAAAAGAATGTATGTAGTCAAAAGTTTCCTTCCCATTTTGTTGTAATTGTTTGCTCTGTAAAACAGGGTAGTGTGTGCTGTAATGGCACGGGGATAAGGAACAAATTTATTTGAATTTCCAAAATTAATATTTAGTCCTTATTGGTGACATGTTGCTCTCCTTACTAAAGAGGTGACATGTTGCTCTCCTCTCTCTTTCAGGAGACACAAGTGCATGCTTTTCCACTAGAGGTGTCCTTAATAAAGGCTGTTTGCTAAGCAGTTGCCTTCTTCTTCCCTGTGCCCTGCATCCAAAGCTGCATCCACTGGTTATAGCACAGGCTGTAAAAAGGGAACATTCTGGAATTTGATTTTTTTGTTCTGGTCTCATTCCCTGGTCTTCCTTTGGGTCCAGATTTTTTGAAGCAGCCACCTGTTTTGGGAGTTATAACTGCATAAATTTCTAACCTGGAATTCCTCAGGTGTGTTTTCAGGGGTGCCAAGCTCCCTGCTGACTCCCTTGAACATTATGTCATGTCCTGATTCCATTTGAATCCCCAGGCTCTCCAGCCTGGTGGATTTAGAAACAGATGCCTTCATTTGTCTTCTGAAAGAAAATGGATAATAATAGCATACTTTACAGATTATATTGAAATCCAGTTAAAACCTCTCATGTTTCTTAATAGATACTGCTCAAGTGCAGGATATGGTCTCCTTTATCTCAGTCCTTTTTGATCATTAGCTTTTTGTTGACTGTTTCAAATACTGTTGCCACTGTCAAGAATTAATTTGATAGAGAAGCATTTTCCTTTCCCCACTTAGGCATCGTTCATGCTGCTGTTCTCCACACCATCATTCCACTCTGTGGCACGTCTATCTCATTCTCCCTGCACTTCTCTCTACTAATTTAACGATGACTTCTCCATTCCTAAACTTATATTAATTTAGGATATAATGTCAGATGATTTATTCTTATCTTTGGAATGCAATTACACACTATCTGATGTTACAGTTTAAACAAAAGGCCATTTTTCTCCAGGTTGCTCTTTCCATGCTCATGTTTTCAAACAAAACAGTCACTGAAGCCAGAAATAATCCTGCTAGTTTTCCTCCCATAATCATATGGATTGGCTCAACAAAGTACTCTGAAGACTTCGGGATACTAATAGACTGTTTCTCAAGATCAATGTCAGAGATACCAGTATGATTAGGTTACTTTCAGGACTTAAAGACTAATTCAAGAATTTTGTTCCTGTGTTTTGGCAGGAAAGCCCAGTAGTTTCTTTCCAGACGACAGTTTTATAGACTCCGGAGAAATTGATGTAGGCAGACGTGCCACACAGAAGATCCCTCCTGGTATCTTTTGGAGATCTCAGGTGTTCATCGACCACCCAGTGCATCTGAAATTCAATGTGTCTTTAGGAAAGGCTGCATTGGTTGGCATCTATGGCAGAAAAGGACTCCCACCATCACATACACAGGTAATGGGGCCTTATTTCAATTAAATTATGTTGTCTTAAATTGTTATTTGTATGATGTATTGTCTTATTTCATCTATTTATTTCAAAAATTTTTTTGCATGCTTGCAAGATGCCCAAGGTCATTTATCCAGAGAACGAGAACCAAGAGACAGCTGAAAAAATTTACACAAATCTGGTGGGCTGTAGGCAGGGGCAGAGCAGGCAGTTGCCTAAGGCAGCAGGCTGCCAGAGGAGAGGGATTTTGTGAGGGTGGTGGTCACTGAGGGTACCAGCTGGTAGCTCCAAGCAGCAGAAGATACCACCTTCTGCATCCAGTGCTTTGCACAAAGACAGCCACTCAAACTGCATCCAAAGGAATCTTCTCTTCAGCAGATTCATATACCTCAGGTCTGTCTCTCTTCCAGCTACTGCTCTTCCTGTCTCGTGCTAAGAGCAGCAAGACCCCAGTTGGTCACCCTTACAGGAGCAAGATTCACTTCTGTCTTTCAGTATGGAACACCTTGAGCCCAACCCTTCGCATGATGTATGCTGACTGGCAGCTTATGCTGAGGTTTGTCAGGGCCAAGTAATTAGTGTATAAGAAAACAAATTTTTTACAGAAAGCCACCAACTTAGGCAGAAATCAAGATCCAGTTATTATTCTGTAGGACTAAAATGAAAGCAGATGCTTTTTTAACACACCTTGACAAAAAACATATCAAAAAATTACTTTGTGAGAAAAGCTCTGAAGAACCATCCCCTTAAGTAAGGATTTTATACATTATTTTCTCTCCTTTCTGTTTCAGATACTAAGCTGCTCTTACCCAGATTGATTAATACATTAGGGCATAATACACTGGCAATGCAAAGTATCTTACTCCCACTTGCATCAGCAGGTTATCGAAGAATTAGCAGGTTTATGTTAGTGTATCTTGCCCTTGCCCTCTACTATTAGCTGAAAGTACTAGAGATTTATAGAAGTACCCTGCCTTTTTCTTGTTTTTGAACAAATATGTTTATTATAATCTCTGTGGATAATATGGTATTTTGTACATATTAACTCAGCTCCAACTTGTTTCTGTCAGAGGTGTCACAAATCTATGCTTGTCTGCCTACTTTTCTGTAGAATTAAAATATTTCAGAAGAATCAGCAGATCATAATTTCAGTGCCACAATAATGCTGTTACTGCCCTTTTCTAATCATTCTCTTTTCACAGGGAGATTCAAACATTTATAACTTAAAAAATCCTGTGTTAGTTAAATAAAAAGTCATGATTGCATAGTACTAACTTTAGATCAGAACTCTGTATTAATTTTATTTGTTTATTATCATTCTAAAATTTTGTTACGGAACAGAAGTTATTACATGGATAGGTTCAATTGTTTAAGTAAAAACCCTAAAACTTAACACATAAACCTCACTTTTTCCACGGAGTGCAGTCACTGGTTTCCCACAAGGTCAGAAGTCCAGCAAGCAGATGTGCTCTAGTGTGGGCTCCATTGGCCATTGGGCCAGAGGCCATGCTAGGAGCCTGCTCCAGCACAGGCTTTGAATGGTGTCACAGCCTTCTTCAAGTCATCCACTTGCTTCTGCATGGGTCTTCTACCAGGCTGCTTGCTGGGGGATCTCTGCTCCCCTTTGGAGTTCCATAGGTTGCAGGGGCACAGCTGCCTCACCATGGTCTGTGCCAGGGGCTGCTGGGGAATCTCAGCTCCAACACCTGGGGCGCATCCTGCTTCTCCTTCTGCACTGACCTTGGTGTCTGCATAATTGGTCCACTCACTCCCCTCTTCTCTAGCTGCAGTTATTTCTTTGCAATAGTTGTTTTACCTTCTTAAGTGTGTTATCAAGGAGGTAACAATTGCCACCATTACTGACAGGCTCAACCTTGGCCAGTGGTGAGTCTGTCTTGGAGCCGGCTGGCATCGGCTCTGTCAGACACAGGGAAAGCTTCCAGCAGCTTCTCAAAGCAGCAACCCCTGAAGCACCCCTTGCTACCAAAACCTGGCTGTGCAAACCCAATACAATGCTCAAAGTCATATCTATCCATGCTGAAATAACAAACTATTCCAAATTCTCTTTGGGAAACTTTCTCTGGCTGTGGTGATTGTTTTCTATTTTAGGCTGCCAACAACTGTTGTCACTAACAAGTAGGAAGAAAATGTAAGCTCCAAATTTCTGTAGTCTTAGAAGTAGATCATGCAGAAGCCCAAAATAGTTTACTATTAAGAAAAGTCATTTCTTCTCATTCTTCTCAACAAATCATAATAAGTTACACAATTTTGTTGCAGTCTATTAGATTTAATCTTCCTAGATCAAATCCTTGTTTAAACTCATTTTAACCTAGGCCAAATTTTAATAAATCATAAATTTTAGGATAGGTTTTCACTGCTTGCAGAGGGCATTTTTCCATTTGTACAGTTTGAACTGGTTAACATGGTGTTTTATCAATGATTTCCTTGCTGGCAGTAACTAATTGCTTATTAAAAATCTTTGAATGTATTAAAATGCAATAAAACCCATTCCATTTGTGGCTCAATTAATATTTACAACTAGTAACTAGTAGCTTGGCAAAGTCATCAACATCTGCAGCAGCATCTTGCAAATATTTATAAAAAAGCCCTTTTGTTTTTGGCAGAAAGCCCCAAGTAAGCATAATCCAGATTGAAGTGGAACAACAGCCTCTCACTGTACCTGAGTGCCTTGAAACGGTTTTCATCTCACTAAGCTCTGAGTAACTACATCTAATATATAGCAGGAAGTGGATGCTTGTAAGCACAATCCACAGGACATTTCTTTATGTCCACTTTACAATGAGGCAGATTGCATCCTAGAAGTGTCTCTTCACTTGCAATCCAGTGTTTCTAGAAAACTTTGTCAAGGTTTGTTTTAAAAGTCAAATCAAGCTGTTCAAGAATGCTCCAGAATGAATATGGAAATACTTAGGGGTTTCTCTTACTGGTTTTACCTTCTTCAGTTCACTTGTTCCTTACTCAAACTCAAGCTCTGTTGAGACATTCCCAGCACCTAGACACCACGATGATGTCCTCTGTCACTGTCCTGCTCAGCTGTGTCAGGCATGGTCACAATGAGACATCAGCCTAGGCAGTAGCTCATGCTCAGAGTGGCTACAGACACCTGGGTCCCAAAGTGTCTTTCAAACCAACCACTCATCAGTATCCTCTTAAATATTTTTGTTATTTTCATAGAATATGCTGAGTTGGAAGTGACCTATGAGGATCATCAAGGTCAACTCCTGGCCTTGCACAGGAAACCTGAAGAATCACACCATGCCTTAGAGCATTGTCCAAACACTTCTGTGACCACTTCCCTAAGGAGCCACACTCTGCGTGAAAAACCTTTTCCTAATATCCAAGCTAAACCTCTCCTGACTCAACTTCATGTTGTTTACTCAAGTCCTGCCACTGATCACCACAGAGAATTAAGAGATCAGTGTCTGCCCCTGCACTTCCCCTCAATGAGGAAGCTGCAGACCACAATGAGGTTTCCTCTCAGTCTCCTCCAGGCTGGACAGTCCAAGTGCCCTTAGCCACTCCTCATACAGCTTCACCTCCAGAGCCTTCACCATCCTCGTGGCCATGTTTTGGACACTCTCTAGGAGCTTAATGTTTTTCTTATGTTATGGCACCAAAAACTGTCTCCAGCACTCGAGGTGAGGCTGCCCCACTGCAGAGCAGGACAATCCCCTCCCTTGCCTGACTGGCAGTGCTGTGCCTGATGCCCCCCAGGGCACAGTTGAAACAGTGTACATTTTTAATGATGTGTGTTTAGAATTTATACTTGCCTTGTATTTTTAGATTTTAGATTGTATATTTTTATAATTTACATTTACATCATATTTTTCCAAAACAGATGCTCTGTCTTTAGCAAAGCTAACTTGGATAGACACCCAAAAGGAGTGACTTTTGCAGTGTGGCAGCTTTTACATTCTCAAAAAGGCACTTCAGCACCAAATTTGAGATCTGTGTACTGAACTATAACCAAAAGAAAATAAAAATTAAAACCAGGTTCAAAAATAATTCCTGTAAATAAATAATTAAAAATACATAATTAAAATAGTCTAGGGATGAATTCTGTCATTTCATATGTGAGTTACATCATATATAGCTTATTGCTCAAAATGTTCTAGGAAATAAACACTTCTTTTTCTAACTTAGTAGCTTAACTTTTTTGAGCTTTTCCTACATAGGAAAGAACATGTCATCAAGTCCTTATCTTGGTTGACTTTGAAGACCATACCAGACAACTTAATAACAAGCACCCAAATTTTGGTACAGTAAAATGAAAAGGGATAAGCAGCCTAAATATTGATGCCACAGTCAACTAACACTCAGCAGCCATTCAGTGCAGCAACATTTAAGGGTTCAGAAATAAGTGGTGGTGCTTCTTTCTGCCTGTTTTTTTTTCCTTCCTGCCAAAAAAAATCACAAACTTACCTGATCAACTGGATGGTGAAGTCAGGGAATAGAAAAGCTGAATAGTGCCTCAGCTGTTGGATTCTGCTTGCAAGGTGTCCTAGTCATCTAAACACATAATAAAAGTCAGATTAGATAAGGTTAATTTAACATTTCTGGTGTCTGCTAGGCTTATATCTGCCTCATCCCATTAATATAATACCAGACAAAATACAATTATTGTGGAAAATCAGTGGAAAGTTATTTAAATAGGGAGCTAAAGGGAGTTGCAGTACTAGTATTAAAGCAAAGCAGTTGTTCAGTTGAAGTTACCCTTGCAAAAAGTAAATGCATCCTTTTGAGCAAAAAGCCTAGAGCCATTCCTTAAATGGGACTTTTCTATATTAATCATCTCTTTTCCATCTTCATTTTCTAAGATCTTTAAATAACTTTTCCTATTGTTTTAAGATAAAACCCCTGTTGGCTAAACAAAATACTTCTGCAAAACCTCTACCAGAGATCACTTTAAAATATTTCTTGCTTTTCCCTTGGTGAAAGGGAAAGTACTTTTCCCTTAAGTAAAGTTCCCTAGCAACTCTGGCAAACAACCCAGTTGGGCTAGATAAATTTTTCTGTCTTATTTTCCATATTTGCCAAGACATAAATAAAAGATAACAAATAAGCTGCTTAGTGTCATATTTACAGTGCAGTTGAGGCATGCTTTCATGTTTCCCTGCCTATATTTCTACAGAATGAGAACACCTCAGTGAGGCCAATATGCTGCAAGTCACCTTCTAAACAAAGATTATTTCAAGATTCATATAATTACAGGAAAGTACATTCATATACTAGCTATTTCCAAAATGGTTACTTGCAGGTAGTCCAGGAAAGCACTTGAGTTACCAGAACTATTCCTGTTTATGATGCTTCTGCAGGCCCAGAATAAGAGACTAAGCTTGAGGAAACCTGATAAACACACAAACATCACTCCCTCTTACGTTTCAGTTTGACTTTGTGGAGCTCCTTGACGGAAGACGTCTGCTGACACAGGAGGCGAGAAGCTTGGAAGGACCTCAGCGGCAGCACAGAGCTTTTGTGCCCTTGGCCAGCCACGAGACAGGATTTATCCAGTATTTAGATTCAGGAATATGGCATTTAGCCTTCTACAATGATGGCAAGGAATCGGAAGTGGTTTCTTTTCTTACTACTGCTATTGGTAAGGATTTCCTCTATTATTCTTAAACTCCTAAATATGCCTTGAGGCCAGGTATTAACGCACATACTCGAATTGCACGATAGCTTTGTGTGGTTTTGGAGAAAATGCTTGGAGGGGATTGTATGTAGCAACATACTGAATACTTTTAGACCCTAAATGTTGAGTAAGTATTTTGTAGGCCTTTTAAGTAACTATAACCATGACGAGATTCTGCCCAGTGCCAAACATGGATTGCAAGCTGGAAAATCCTTGCTTTATTTTCTTACTTTGATTTTCCTTTTATTTAGTTGGCTTTTGTTGGTTTTGTTTGATTTTTTGTTTGTTTGATTGGCTTTTTCCTCTTTCTGGAGCAGAGATGTAGGAATGATTGAAGAACACATCAGTACCATTCCACAGTTCTGTGTGACAGACAGTCCTGCCATTGAACACCATCAAAATTACTCAAGCTGAAGTTCAGGCAGTACTGGGTTTAAAACTCCAATAAAGCGCACTGTAAGCCTTGGTAGTAGCAACCACAGTAACAGGAATCCCTGTTTCTCCTTGCTAACAGAAAGAAGCTAAGATGGCTTAAGAAGAACAAATTAACTAAATAGGTTTTCTGGCTTCTCTGGCAGTAAAATGTCCTGTCAGTTCTGTTCACAGGCATGGATTTGTTGCTGTCCAAGGAGGAAAAGATACTGCCAGTGCGTGCCTGACAGTGCACTGAATATTGTTCTTCCACCCTGTAAATATCTAAATCTGTTTCTGATTCAGTAATATTTAATTTTAAATTTGATTGACCTGCTGAAACTGTTCATATACTTAAATTCATTTGGTTGTAATTTAAAGATTAGTCCATAAAACTAGCCCTCAGCTTTCTTCTAACCACAGTGTTTAATGGATTTTTTTTCTTTGCAGAAAAAAAGTAGACTCATTCCAAAGCTGCCATTAATCCCTCTCCCAACAGAGGCATTGGTGTTGAGTCTCAGCTGTCTGCAATAGCTACCTAAGAGCTATGGGCTGTAATTTGTCTTGGCAGGTTAATTAAAAAGTTTAGGTCTTATTAAAGCAAAGTCATTAACATCCCAATATTCCATTTTAGCACTAAAGTTTATCTAATGGAGAAATGGAAACTGCTGTAATACCATGTTTTAATTTTAAAACCTGGAAATGTGATCTTCTGTCTTGTTTGCAGCTAAGCAACACTAGAAGTAGTTGTATATTAGCTTATGAAATTGAAGTCTTACTCTATAAAATGTGAATTTACTTCCATTTAGTTTACTTTAGTAGTTTGATTTTTTTACTTACAACAACCACTTACGATATTCTTCTGAAAGCAGCCTTTTTTCCTTGTCTAAGAATGTCTTCAGTTCAAAATTTCCTATCACAGGAAAGAAATCAGTAAGGCTCTAACAGCAGAAAACATGTTTAAAGCACTGTCAGTACTTGTTCTTGTTTCCAAAGTGATGCTTAAGTGTTCTAACCAGACCTTTCTCTTGGCCTCATTGCACTAATATAGGGAAAAACAAGAAGAAAAAAAAAAGAAAAAAAGCATTCTTAATTTGCCTTTGAGCATCAGGGGAATGATGTGGGTGAGAAGCATGTCAGATTGTCTTCAAGGCAATCTTTTTTTTTTTTTTTTAGTTTTGCTCTGCTGTAGCTTCATGACTGCATGATAAGCAGAACAGTCCACCATATGGAGCCCATGATATATTCCATATATCCCCTGCTGACCTTGAATCATTCAGTGTTTCTGTGATTCAGAAACAAGGAAGTTTTCTTTTGCTACACAGGTGGGAATCACTTTATCCACTGGCAGCTGTATATCAACACAAAGCTGTAATGTAAAAAAGCCTGTTTAAGTACAAGCTATGCATTTTGAAACAATTAAGTAAAATTTTTAGGTAGGAAAAGGTGGCTTCTTGGCTTGAATTTGTCCAGAAAAGTGTAGCATTTGTATAAGTACCATAAAAACAATGTAATAGCTTTAACAAGTTGGTACCTTTCTCCTTAATCTAGATTTCAACAGCTTGTTTAAAAAAAAAAAAAAAAAAAAAAGAAACAGTCAGGTGTTTTGTGTGACTCTAATTCTTCAGAACCTTTCTAGTGTATTCATGAAGTCTGGCAAGACAAGCTTGTTAGATCGTAGAGTACATAAATACTGTGGTATTGTAGTGTTATTATTTTTTTTTACTGCCTAAGTAAAGAGGATAAAGCAACCTGACAGTGCTTATGAATCAGTGTGTAAAGTTGCAACACCAAACAAAAAAGTTACACGTGATGGGAGCCATGGATGTGTCTTTGCAGGATGAGAAACCTTCAAAGGAGTTGTGTTGACTGTCAGAGGCGTGCTGCCATTTAATTTGATTCATTTGGCAAGACCACCTAAAAAAAAAAAATCTCCCTTTATTATTCCACTAACACAGGGCTTACAGTAAGAGTGAATTTGAAAAGTATAGCTTTTCAAAGTGATGCAGGAAGAAGTAGGATCCAATGATCTGAGAAGAGGGCCTGGAACTCCTGAATTCTGATTGATGTGTTAATTCTGCCCCAGCCTAGGCTCATGCTTCAGCTGCTCACTGTGTAAAACTAGGAGAGTGGCATTTCCCCAGAGATGCTGAGAGTGATAGAACTGCTGGGGAAATGAATGAAACATTAATTAATAATCACAGATAGTAGTAGAAAGCACAAATTTGATATTGGTGATCATAATGATAAGTTCATAAAGCCAAATTGTGCAGTCATTGCTCCAGGCAAACATCCCCTGCCAGTGAGGACTCACCAAAATAAATGGCAATAGCTTTTACTTCAGCAATAAACATGTTGGATGGAAAGATTGCTGATTTTCCAAATCTTATCTGCTATGTTTCAACAGACCGAGCTGTTCAGAGCCAGCAAATCATTGCAGACTCTGTATGACAGTATCAACTCCAATTACTGTGCAGTGCTTGCCTGGAATGATTTGACTTCCATTATTCTAGTGAAAACTGGAGAAAAATGGAAAAAAGCATCTGTATTCCCAGTTTGATAACACACAGGTAATTTCATAAATTGTGAGGCTGTCCATTATCCAGCTTTGGAATGTGATAAAGCTATAACTAAATCCACTCAGGAACATTAGCACAGATTTTGAGGGCAGGAGATGGCAACTTGGCCTGTTTTCTAAACGAGTGAGGAATCATCACTGAAGGGTTAGGTGGTGTCAAAATGTGTACCTGTTACATACACTGAATGTAAACCTGGGGAGAATACAGCCTTGCAATGCCTGTCAGAGCTTATATTTCCAAATAACACAGGAAATTCAGGTGGGGGGAAAAGATTATTCTGGAAAAGTTTTCAGGTTTTAATAACATTTTTGTATCCCATTCTTCTGAATTACAATTCATTGCATTTTAAAGGAATGGACAGTCAGGGTCTCTCAATAATAAGTTAACCTTTTTGTAAATTACATTAGTGGCACTTGCCAAAATTCCTAATAGAAACACTTCTTTGAGAATCACCTTGTGGATTCCCAATCTGCCACTATCTGCCTGATAGTGGTAATTTATTTAGAGCAATCTTGTCTAGTGAAGCAAAATAGTAGGCTGAGGAATAAGCTGGAATCAGCACATCTGAGACAGAGATTTTGGCCAAAAGTCTGCTCAGTAGAAGCAAGAAGCATCTGAGAACCTGAAAAGAGCATCTGTGGAGTCAGAGTGTCTTCCAGCAGCTGTTACTGCTGAGCTTAGGCCGTCTCAACTGTGCAGGGCCATTGAGAAATCAAAAGGAGAAGCAAAACCAATTGTCTGTGAGAGGGTTAGCAACACTGTTTACCAGCTTGTCACCCAGCAGGCAACAGGAAACACATGTAAAACACCCAGGATAGGATGCATCTATCTATCCCCTATCTTCTACAGGAGACAATGCTGAAGTTAAGAAAAGGACCATTCTTTCTGCCCCTTCTTTACCACCCATAAAAAACCCCTGCTGTAAGTAGTTTCCTCCACTGAAGTGCAAGATGAGCTCCAGCGTGATTTATAAGGAGCTGCCAGCACATCCAGCGCTTGGCAATACACACCAAAAGGCATGTGCCCTTCCTACAGTAGCCCAGCATGCAACCTACCCCATGCAGTCCCTAGGACAGCACTTCACACTCAGGAATGCTACCAGCGGTGGAACACTTCACAATAGGACTGAGCTCACAGAGGAGCAATTGCAGGGCACAGAGACAAGCATGGGACTGGGGACCCTCCTTGTGTGAGAGGTGACAAGAATGGCTTCCTTAGCTTTGTGTGAAAGTGCCTTTGTGTTTAGCTTGTTCTTAGCAAAGGGAAAAGGAAGTGTCTGAGCAGCTCAGATTTGCTTCCCTTGCTTTTGCTACTTATGCGTAAGCTAACTTACACTCTAGTAATTTCCACTTAGAGGATACAGAAGTGTGATCCACTTAGAGTCTCAAAGCCATTCATGTTATTTACACTTGCTTTGCTAATGTCTGGAAAAATCCAAATTGGTTTCATGTAAATATTGAGCAGTCAGGATACTGTGCAGAGTAACATGGGATGTGATTGTTCAGGCTTGCACTTTCCTTTTATCTCCTTAATGCCTCAGTTACTCTACTTAAAAGTCCCCCATGTACTGTTAGATCTTCAGGAGTCTGAAGGAGGAAAAGTGGTTTTAATGTCCCAGCTACCCTTTTCTGAACTTCTCCTTAGGCTAAAGAGGTTGAAAGTTTAGCAAGTACTTTGCTCAATCAGAACTCCTTAACTGCTAATGAGACTCCAGCTGGTCCATGGAAGAGCTTCATTCTCCCCTATGGCATGAGTATGGTCATCTTAGCCCTTCTGTTTCAGAGAGGGACATGGAGCACTTCCACCTTGTGGTAACCCTCTGCAGATAATTAGTGGCCTATTCCTGTCCACACTCACAACTTTTTTTTTCTTTTTTTTTTTTTTTTTTTTTTTTTTTTTTTTTTTTTTTTTTTTTTTTTTTTTGCTCTGCACAGAAAAAGAAACACAGCAACATATGAGAAGCGTGCCAGGAAGGAAAATCACCTAATTTTTGATGTTATTGATCTCTCTGCTACAAAAAAACCAGCAGAGCTCTGCAGGCTCTGCAAATAGTTTTTTCAACTTTGGCTCTGTGTGTCCCCTGCAAGCAGATATCTGATGCTCTTGTCAGATGGGCAATGCTTTTTTTGATTACTCTCTTGTTGCTGCCAACCCTTTTTTTGATGCTTTGTTTCCTGCTTTCTGCTCTTTCCTAGCTCCTCTCAGTGTGGCCAAGCTCATAGGTCTCAGGTAGTATTTAGAAAAGATACAGTCACTCAATTAATGTAGAAAGCAAAAAATGAATTTATGAGTTCCTGTCAGACTGTGTTAGGTTTTTCTTTCCTTGTGTATTTGATCCCGTGAATGACATTCTGTTGACAGGTCTCTTGACTGAAAATGCTTATTCTCAGAGCAGGTTCAGATTATGCTGCAGCACTGCAAAACTCTAAACATCCAGATGGCCACAGAGTGTGAGGTCCTCTGTGAGAATTGAACTAGTCCATACAGAAGGTTGGCAAGAAGACAGGAGGTTGCCCTTCTCCATCCTAGCCAAATCCAGCCCAGTCTGATAGGTTTGATATCACAAGGCAAGACAGAAATGTGGGGTGTGCTCCCTCTGCCTGAGCTTTGTGCGTTGCAAGAATTCCCCACTCCAAGCAGGTGTTGTAGTGTGGTGAGATTTCGCTTCCATTCAGCCCATGTGTAAATCTAGTCTGTTCTCTTTATAGGGCTTAATAAAAACCAAACATGAGCTGAGCCTGGATTTGGAAATGGAAAGAGGGCTGTGCAGAGGTGTAACTTTTCACATTAGTTTGCACTCCTCATATCCAGAGTTTGTTTGCTGTTCTCAGTAAAACAGTGATGATGATTTTGGATAGATAGTGACACAACCCTTAAAACTTTAGCAGCTGGAAGTCAACAGCAACTTTATCACTGCTCCCTTAATCTTTCCACATTTTTCCTCAAAACTGATGAACAGCCTCATTTCCCAGTGAAGTGAGCCAAGAGGGTGAGCATGTTCCAGTGTTGGCATTTATCTCTGTGTCTGCCTTTTCAGACAACTCCTAACAGATCAAACATTCCTCTTCATTCTTAAATCCCTTTCAGCTTCAGTCACTAGTGTTTGTACGTGATCCTACGGTACACTGCTCCCTAAATGTTAACTGCAGCTTTCTGCCTCTTGCTGCTTAGATCTTCAGCACTTCCAAGGAACAGGAAGTCAGGCCTGTTGTTTTAAATCTAGATGTTACTTGTAATGACCTTTTTTTCGCTCTGCAAGTGTCTGAAACAATTCTTGCATAATAACCCCACTTCCCAAGCTGTAATGGCAGACAAAATTATTATTTCAGGACTTTTCTATTGAAGACGTAAGGCATCTAATAAAGAGGAAATTAAGACACATCTCAAAGATAATTAAATAATAAGAAGCCTCTAAAGGTCAGATGCTTGGCTGTGAAAACTTCCACGGCTGCTCTTTCTGTATAGAGTGTATCTCTTCACTGATGTTTAGTGAATAAAAGCTAGCAGTAGAAAATTCAAATGTGTAAAGCTGGCTTAGTTTTAAAGCAGAAATGCAATAATTTGTTTAATAATGTTAGATTTGAACTTTTTCTTTATTTTTTATTTTTGATTTCTATATGTACACACGTCTTTTAGTAGATCTTAAAATTACAAGTGATAAATTGGGTGGGGAAAATAGAAAAATGGAGAGATATTTTCATTTATATTGTCATTTATATATTCATTTATAGAAGAAATTAGGCATGTTTCTAAAGACTGCTTGTATGCCAGTAAGTTTTTATCTCAGTAGAAGTGAGATGTCTGAATGTCTTTTATGTTCCAGATTTTGTCTGGTTTTAATCATGCTTTAAAGTAGTAGAAAAACGAAGGTAGATTTGTCTTTTTGAAAAGCTTTGCCTACATCTGTACTTATATGGTGGTAGCATTGAACTTGCATGTCCATGTGCTGTATTCAGGCAGGCAAGTTCTCTTGATCTGACAGCGCTTTTACAAAAGGTTTATTGATTGGGGAATTACTTTAGTTTTAGGGTCAAGGAAAGGCTTTTTTTTTTTTAAGTTAAAGCCTTTTTCTCTTTTCTTTTTCTTTCTTTTTCTTTCTTTTTCTTTCTTTTTCTCTTTCTTTCTTTCTTTCTTTCTTTCTTTCTTTCTTTCTTTCTTTCTTTCTTTCTTTCTTTCTTTCTTTCT
>VZUI01026786.1:0-79960 GCA_013401135.1 Cettia cetti | reverse complement strand
GGCCCGGTGCCCGCGGCGCTGGGGCGAGCGGGCTGCAGGCTGCGCGCTGCCGGCTCCGCCGCCCTCCCTCCGCTCCGAGTGCGCGGCGGCGGCGCCGCGGCTCCCAGTTAAACCCCGCAGAAATTCCTGCAGGATTACAACACAGATTGGCAGCTCCCCCAGCCAGTGGAAAGAAGCAGCGCGCCGCCACCGCCGGCTCTCGCCCCTCGCAAATTCAAGCAACTTTCCCCCCCTCCCTCCTCCTCCTCCTCCTCCGCCCAGGTCTCTCCTCTCTCGTCCTCCCCCCCCAGTGGAAAACATGAGCAGCGCCGCGGACGGATTAAGAGAACCCGTGTAAAATCGGGGACGTGGAAAGGCTCCCCCTTCGCTAGAGAAATCCGGCGGCGGCCGCGTGTTTTTAACGCTGTGCTGCCGGCGTTCGCACCGCTGCTCCGCTCACCCTCCCCGTTCAGCCTCGGTGGCAGCTTCAACTGTCGGGAGAAAAAGCAAAATGGAGGGGTCAAAAATCACGAGAAGCGGGTCTGTCCTGAAAATGCCAGCTCATTGTGAATCCCCACTTAGCTTTCTGCCTTATATCTTTTAGACTTTTCTCCCTCAACAACAGGGCTAGAAAGTTTTAAGGGTGAGGGGCGGCAAAGTAAGAGAGGGCTGTGATTTGTAGCTAATTGCATGGATCTAGAAGCTATGTCTGTAAAATAGATATTGCAGGAATTGACAGCACCAAGAACGTGGGCTTCAGAAGCCAAAACAAGAAGTCTTGCTACAACTAGTCCATAGTATTTCTCAACTGGGGAAAATGGTGCTTTTGCAGAGCTCAGGAACCTCAGCCCGATCCACTTGTGTATGCCAGCATGCTTCCACCACTGAACGTGTGACATCAGTCATTGGGAAAGGAGCAATAACCAGGAGGGCAAAATATATCAGTCTCACTTGCAAACTACAACTGATGATTTAAGTCAGAAGGTAGCAAACAGTGTTTTATAGCCTGAATCAAATGGTCACAAGCACCATAATGGTCTCTTGTTTGAGCAAAATCTATCCCTCTCAGAGGACCCGGGCCCCAGAGAGGGCAAGAAAAGCCCAGGGAAATACCCTGGGGAGATGTTTTTCCCAGGCAGATGTTTTTCTATGCACTTCAGTTTGCTTACCCTGTGCTGTGTGAAGGACTTTGGCCAACGGGTTGTGTTGAGATCCCATCCACCTCCAGTTTCTGATCTGGTTGCCTTCCTATCAAAACAGGCATGCCAAATAAGAATATAAAATAATCTGGCACAAGCGATCTCTCATCCCACTCATCACTTTCCCAGCCTCTCCCAGGCAAACACATCCCTGATGACCCCTCTGCAGTGTGGGTGTGGTGACTGAATCTGTGCTGGGACACTGCAGGACCCTTCTCCTCAGAGGGCAAGCTGGCCATGTCTGGATTGCTCTTACTGTGTGTGACCCACTCCCAGGAACGTGATACCTCTCAACAGTTACCACTCTTGCTATTTCTAGATCCACCTTCCGGACATGCTGTGTCATTGATTTTTAGGCTGCATTCCCCACTGAAATCCTACCAGATTTTCAGTGGTCTGCTCCTTGTTGGTGTCACACACAGACTGTTTAATGTATTTCTTATATTAAACAGATTGTTCAATATAATCTTTCTCCTTCAAAGTATGTTGCAAATACTTAAGACCTAATTCTGTGTATCCTCTTCCTTTGTAGGCAGCCGGATATCAATTCAACTAAGCAACAATTTCAGCACTGTTTGATGTGGGTGAGTGAAGTACAGTGAAGCAAATGGAGTAAAACTCCGTTTGGGCAAAGTCTGTAAGGCCTCACGTAGGCCTGGGGTCTTATAGGCAGCCCAGTCTGCAGGGAGGGTAGAGATGAAGAGGTTGCAACTTGCCCCCAGTCAAGGGGGAAACCAGAAAAAGCATTCCTTAACAGTAGGAAAACAGAATGCCAAATTGGAAACAAATAACATAAAAGAGCAAATGTGAAGACAAAGGCGCTACATACAGGAAGCATCCTAAGGGTCATCAGACACCAAAGGGCAGATGATTTACTGCGTCAGGGTATTGTTTTTAGCATTCCTTAACATTTTTAGCATTCTTTGACAAGCATGTCTTTTAACATATAAACCAAGCTCAGCTTTACTTTCATGTTACAAGGCGTGATTTATCAGGGTTTTACATACTTGGCAGAATCTATCAAAGACCAAAATATCTGCAACAAGCAAAGAGAAGTCCTTCCTCAGGCAAATATGATGGCAACAAATGGGCTCCTCCTGGACCGCCAGTGTACTTATGGGCAGTGCCCTTGAAGGATCTGGGGGTAAGACCTGCAGAACCTCCAAATCCTTAAGCCTCTGAGGGGAAGATATCTGATGCCAAACATGAAGATAGACACACACATTAATGCTAGAAGGAGCAGAACTAAAGACCAGAAGCCAGACAGATGATTTGAAAAGATAGAAATGAACATGAGGATTAAAAAATAGAAATTACCCTTGTAGTTCACAGAAATAATTAAGTATTGTCCTGTATCCCACTTACTCCCTCCCTGCTCTCCTGAGTCTTCTAGGAGCACCAAACAGCTTTAAGAGCATTTCCACATGTGGTCCCATGGAGAAGCAGCTGCAGGCCTGGGCATTTCTTACTGTCAGGCATCATTCACTGTGTTGCCTTTTGTGTCACCCTGGGTCCCCCCAGCCCTCCAGTGGACACAGGCCACCCAGTCACCACATTGAGTCAAACCAGGCAGGAGTGGGATTCAAGTGAGATTAAGAGACAAACTTCACCAGAGGCCTTTTTTTTTTTTTTTTTTTTTCCAAAATATGTTATCTGCTGGAAGGATGCAAGAGAACCTCAAGTGTAGCATGTGCTGTCTGGTTATTGACTACAGAACACCCAAATGTCCACCAAACTTGAAAATGCAGTTATGGGTCTCTCCTAAGGGGAGAGTTACTGGAATTTTAGGGAAGAGTCATGGTTAGAAATACATGGGAACTGTGCAAAAAAGCCAGTTGGAAAGTCTTGGGAATAAGTTTCCAGCCTATGGGTGCCAAGGCACCATTGAGGATAAATGTGTATCACAATTTTTTGAGTGCTTCCCAAGCATTCATTTTTGCATGGCCAAACTTGCAGGTAACTTGCACAACCAGCAGGACTAAGGAAAGAGAGCTACATAGGGAGGAGGGTTCCTAATAATGCAATTTCTCCATTAAGATTTGTTCAGTAATACAAGTTGTGGTTGAGAACACTTGTCCAAAGCACAACCCCGAGCCTCACACTGCAGTGGGTGACAAGGTGGTGTTGGCCAGAGCTGTTTGTTATGTAAATGACTGATGGTTGTATTTGTGCCCAGCATGGGATAGCCTTGGCATCACATTCAAAGATCATAAGAGGTGCCAAATTTTCTCAAATAACTTATTCAAAGAGAGACAGAACCTGAGAAAAGGAAAGATGCAGCTGACATTAAATTTGTTTGAAGCCACACTGACAATGACCTGAAAAACGTGGTAAAATGTGTTGGTAGGACAGTTTAAAGAGATTTATTATGACATCCTCAAACTCCCAAATTTTATGCTTCTAATTTAAGAACAACAGAACTGCTCATCTCTTCTATAAAAATGTCTGTAATATTTTTAAGTGCAGTTGTGTTTATTTTTGTAGTGTAATCTGAATTCAGGGATGTGGTAGAATGGGACTGGTACTCATGGGACCATTGAACTACAGGAGAGGTGCCAGCAATTTTTGGTAACATGAATGATTCTTTTCTGCATCAATTCTTAACAGTGTAATTTCATGAACATGCATCCTTCCTCAACACGCTTGTTCTAAAGGGTAGCTCTTCTGAGCATCCCCAAAATCTAGGACATGGTTGCTTCTTTTGATCCAGAGGCCTCTTTTGCTATGCAGTTTCTGTATCATAGACATAGGTTATTTAATTTTTATTGTATCTATAGTTTTGTTTTGGTTAGATATGAAGTACAAAACATGTCTGCACAAAACCAGGCATCCCTGATAGCTGAAACAACATGCAGCAGGAGCTAAGGGCACTGCTGAGCAACCAGTGCTTGTTGTGTCTGCTCTGGCACCACTAGGACCACACAGCTGGACTATATGGGGTTTAAAATGATAGGCTTTATATGGATGCAGCAGCAAGTCTGAGCATGGTTTGCAACAACTGACAACAGAAACATGCAGCTAACAAAACTTTATTTTGGTTTTTTTCATGGAAAAGTAGAGTGGTAGGGAGGCGTAATAAGAAAATAAAAGGCTGGCATTAAAAGCACAAGCAGCAGCCTCCTACGAGATGGTGGGATGGGTGAAACAGTTCAGAAGTAGCCTGCAAATGGGGCTGGTCTGTGTTTGTCACTGTGACACAAAAGGAGTGAGTATCCGTGCAAAGAGACAGAGACATGCACCTGGGCTGGGGGCTCCACTCCAGTGAGGGGATGCAGGGGGATGTGCAGGGCAGCAGGGGGATCTGGAGTCAGCTGTGCTCATTGAGGATGGTGTCAGCCAACTTTCCAAGAGAGGTACTTTCAGAGAGTCCTGACCCCTACCTAGAGGAGAACATCTGAACCAGTCATTCATCCAGATTCAAAGATGGCCTTTACACCTGGAAATAAAGTCCAGCTTTGGCAGTACTCCTGGAGCAGGGCTCATCCCCTGCTGTTCAGCAACTCGCTGAATATTTTAAATGTAAAATACACATCCCAAGTGCCCTTGCTGATTTAAGACTCTCTTTTCCAGGGCAGATGCCTACCAAGAACTATAAGTAAAGTGAATGACATGGTGTTGACAGCTAGAACTACCAAAAAATTATGAAAGTTGGCCAAAACCCACTTCTGTCCTGAGTACAGAAGGTTTGTCTTTGGATGTAAAGTGCTGTAAGAAACTCAGTGTCACTCTGTGCTGGCATCCTGAACAGGGTAAAATTTACCACTCCAACAATTCTAGCCAAGGCTTTGCCTTTTTTTTTTTTTTTTTTTTTTTTTTAATATATACTAGGACAAAATGTACCTTTAAAATAGAAAAAAGTATTTCTTTATCTCTGAAAGTTCCATTTAGTGCCATGGCTCAATATTTGCCTGAGATATTTGCATACCTGGAAGTGTCTCATATATGATGATCTCTGCAAATGAAATGCATTGTTGATTTAGTTTGTTAACCCAAAAGTTGATAGCATAGTTAAGGTTTGCATGCAGTATATCAGAAGAAAAATACAGAAGGGTTGAATTGAAATAAATTTTACTACTGCAAGGTATACTGCTCAAGTTAATGAAATTCAGACATACATTTGGCTGCTGTTGCTAACTGAACAGTACAAGTAATAACAGAAGCATCTATTCAATTCCTGATGAACATGAGTAATTTCCATTATCTTAATATGTGTGGGAGTTATTAATTAGAGGTGCAGTGATTGCCCAACACTTTTTCATTATTATGTCTTGTTGTCAGTTGCTTATACATTTGCCAAAGTTTAATGCATCAAGCTGAAATTTCCTATACTGCATATCAACCTTCAGCTGACTTCATTTGTTTCATTTTATTTTTGTTTTGCAAGTTTTATCAAGAATGCTGCATCTGTTTCCAAGAGCAAGGTTAGGAGAAAGTATGTTATTTTGTCTGTGGTAATACAAATTCCCTCCGAAATTTCCCTGAGAAGATGTTTTACCTCCATGCATGGAAGGAAAGCACAAAAATTTGGCAAAAGAAGTCAATGAAACACCAGAAATTTTCTTTTCAACACATTTGGGAAATTATCCCCAGATTTGGACCATGTCTAAGCATTACTGTCTTTGCAGTTTGTGCATGCTCAGTAGAGGCTTGTTAAATTCTGACTTTAAAAATCCCATCTAGGCCAGACAT
This sequence comes from Cettia cetti, assembly GCA_013401135.1. NCBI lineage: Eukaryota > Metazoa > Chordata > Aves > Passeriformes > Sylviidae > Cettia > Cettia cetti. Next base: position 74,093 of record VZUI01026786.1, on the reverse strand, counting down.
GTTCCAGCTCAGAGCCATAGAAATCTTTCTGTGCTTGGTCTCCAAATAAAAGGGCTGTAGATTTCCCCTTGGCACTTGTGAGACAAGGTCTGCTGTGTATGCCTGTGCAGCAAGGGAAAAGAGAGGGGAATTTTGTATACCCATGGAGGAATGAAGAGAGTGGTTGTAGGAGTTGGAGACTGAAGAAGAAGAGGGGGGATATAGGGAGGATATGAGGAGGGAGAAGGACAGGAATGAGGGTAGAAGGAAACATTGGCATAGAGGGGCAAATGTCAGGACATCAAACCCACAGTAGGTGATACCCATGGGGGCAAGCAAGGGAGGAAAGCAGGACCACGCAGTGTTTGGGATGTCTGGGAGGAGGAGGGGAAGGATACAGTCCTGACCAAGACAAGATGATAACTTCCATCATTGAGCAACTGCATTCTCCTCCAGACCTTGAAGTTACACTGCCAGAAGTAAGGCCCCATCTTCCTTTGCTGTCAGCAAACTGCAAAGCGAAGATGTCTGTCAGCCCCAACGCTCTGCATTGGCTGATCAGTATAAATAATAGGCTTTTTAGTGAGGGATAATGTTGTCAGTAAGATCCATGCAGTACTTTTGCAGAAATTTAAAGCTGTGGAGACATTGACACAGACAACTATAATTAAAGATGGTATCATAAGGCATTAGTTGCAAGAACAACCTTAATTTTGATTTTTCTCAACTTCAAGCACTTTGTTTTGTAGCTTTAATTTTTTATAGCAAAAACTTTCTACATGTCATTCTTAATATATGATGCCCAACATGTCCCACTTAAGTAATTTCTGTTGTCTGTCCCTGAAAATCTGTACCCATATGCGTAATGCTTGAATAGATGAAAAAATCATCAGAATTAGCTGACACCACTTATCACCTCCTAACTTATGGGAGTAAACAGATCCTGAAGTACTTGTCCATTTAATTCACTGAACATGCTAAAGTTAGTCCAGATGTGTGTAATTAATGAAAGTATTTTAAAACAGTATCTGCTACATCTTGCCTGCTCCTACTTTATTGTTCAGATATAAATATATTTTAAATAAACATATATTCCAACAGCAAGTGAGCATCTGTCTTTGTCAAGCCTTATCACAGCTATCTGGGTTTTTTGCATATCTGTTTTTCTCTCTGTTGGTTTTGCTTTTACCTTTTCAGGACAGAACTGGATCCAGAGCCAAAAGAATGAGAAACAAAGATGTGTCCAGGTTGTGCATGTTTCAGCATATTTATTCCAATTTCAGGATATACATCCTGTAAGCATCAAAACAAATTTGTCTACAGTACAAGGAGAGACTGTAGTCTGGCCGTTTTCAAGAGAAAATGCAGCTGGACTTTTCGTGCTAGAGAAAAAGCTTAATTTTCCTGCAGCAAGCTTTTATTTTTTGAGTCTAATTGCAAACTCCTCAGGTATGTAGAAAAAGCTGCTTATTAGGAGTGAAATGAAATAATAACCATTGTCCCTCAGAACTTGTAGAACAGTCTCCAGGGGAAGTCTGGTACCTGGGTGAGAAGAACCACCACCTACTGCCATGAGATGGTGCAGTGGGGCTTCCCTTGGCTGGAGTATCCCTCGTTTTGGGGTTCTTAAATCAAAGGGTAGTTAGTATACACATTCTTGATAATGACCAGATGTCTAAGATGGCAAAATGGCAATCATGCAAGGCTGCAAGCAAAGGATAGATTCTGAATGAGAAAAAATGAGTTTAAAGCATGTGATTGAATAGTGGTAGGCTTAAGGTCTTAATTCTCGTCTCCCACTATGTGAAGCCGGAGTAACTCATTTGTAGTCAGTGAAGCTACAGAGACGTAAAACAGCACGGGAGGAGAATCAGGCCATTGTTCTCTGCAAAACTCACTGATAAGACATTAATTACTAAAGAGAAAATGCCATCAAAGTATGTGAAATGCTTTGCAGAATTCAGGAGACAAACTCATTAAATGCTATGTCATACAGGGAATTAGTTCCAAATTTGTGAATGTGGAGAAGGCAAATGCTTCACTACAGATAAATGAAAGATTGTCTTGAAAGCCTTCTTCAGAAGACCACTTGCTTTTGGAGCGGGAGCCAAGCACACACATCACATCCAGAGATGTGAAACAATTCCAGTTAAAATAAATCACCCTGAACCTTGGTCCATCTCATATACTGAATGCCAGCCAACTGCAGTTGTTTAAGGTTTGCAGAAGTTCACTGGACTCTGTTTCCTGCCCAGCCTATCTCCCCTTCCTCCCCTCCACTCATAGCTCTCATCTTAGGTCAAGCAAATCTTGGAAGCCGAAAAATTAAACACCAGTCAGACAGCGCCATGTGCGGTCTCTCTAACTGAACTCCCAGTTAAGGCACAAGAAATCTCTGGGGAAAATCCCACCTCCAGGGATGTGATAAAATCTATGGTAAAATTCTTATTTGATCTCTCCAAGGGCAAGATTTTATGCTCATCCTCAGGATAATCCCCAGATCATTTTTCAGACCCTGATTGCTGACATAGGGTATCCAAGGATTTGAAGATTCTGATGTCTTTTTGAACAAAAGCCCTGAGCAGTTAACCCTCAAATAAATCCACCACGGAGGAGATAGAGCATATTATTATACAAGAAGGAGCAGCAGAGGAGTTATGAAAATGACCATGTCACAGGGAGCAGTGCTGTGAGCCTCAGCCACTACATGTCCTGTGTCCTGCTGGCAGACCCTGGATGCTGAGGTTCTCAGTCCAACATCATGGTTGTCTTGAAGGCACTTTTTTCCCCTCCAGGCATGGGCAAAAGCCCTATGGCAAGATGCTGGGAGTGAGGCTTCTCGGGGCTGTTCCCTCACACAGCAGGATAAGAAGGTGTAGTTGTCAGATGAGACGGGGGCAAGGTGCAGATGCCATGTTAATACGTCCCTAATAGATGACATGTGTGCAACTCTGTCCTGGGATCTGATGGGGTGACTACGTTCCTCTGTGTGGAGGACAGAGCCCTTTGGATGTCCTTTACATCCCAGCTCTTTCTTGTCACCGTTGTTCAAATCCAGTCACTCAAAGCAGGAGAAAGTTCACATTATGCCACTGGCGTCATTATGTACTGATCACACTTTGGGACTGGTGGCAGGAGCTCAAAAGGATTATTCACAGTCCCTCGAGCTGCCAAAGAGGCTGTCCACTGCAGAGCAGCAGGAGTGGTTCCCTGGCTCATGGGAGGATGTGTCTGCCAGGACAGCAGTGTCCTCAGCTGAGGGCCATGTCTGCCAGTACAGCAGTGTCCTCAGCTGCAGGACTTGCCTTGTCATCTCCATTCCGTCCTGGGCACCTGCAGTTCAAATTTCTAGGTGACAAGAAGCATAACAAGTATATAGCTGTGGTCAAAGTGGTCATGAGAACAGTTTCACTCTTCAAAGCATAGATAACTTGTGCATCGGCCAGAGACTGCTCTGATTATGTCTCTCAGCAAATGGTGCTTCTGCCTCACAGACATAATTTCCATCTTGAGTGGCACAGTGAAACTGTTGCCTTTCCCTTGCACTCTGGGATGGATGCTCTCCCACTACCAGATAGTTCAGACTTCTATCCCATGTAATCTTTGAGTTTCTGTGGTTTGGCTGCACTTGATTTGGAGCATTGCTGCTGTCAATCCTGTGGTATAATTCTGGGCAATAGTGAAGATGCTCAAGGAGATCAAGTCTGATCCAGTTGGTGTAACTCCAGAGACTCACAGACAGAGTCCTTGAGGTGTTAAGTCTTAGACACAATGCAGAAGATTGACCTGAAGGGTGTCCAGCTGCACAGTTTGAAGAGGGTAGAAGTTTTGGTTGTCCTGTTGCAATGGTAGTGTTAGCTGTGAGCATCCTGATGCCAGACAGTGTTGCTTACTGAGGCAGCATGTGGCCAGGCTGGCTGATTGCAGGTGTTTGAGACTGTGGTGGGAAGGGAAATGTGTGCCACTGGCTAGAGAGATGTACAGCATGAAGTCCTTTAATGAAGGTAGCCACTGTCTTCATGGAGTGTGGCTGACCTGGCCCCTGTTGTCTGTGATTTCCTATGGCAGCAAAAACTTGTGGTCCTAGGTCAGGGTAGAACCCAGAAAAGGGTGAGCTGGAGAAACCACCTAGTGATTCTGCGAAGGATCAGAAGCTGACATATATCAAAGGTCAGGAAAAGGCTTAAATGCATCTTCACAATGGGCTCAATTTAACAAGTGGATGAATTGCAAGCACTGCCTGGAGCAGGCAGTCATCACACTAATATGCAGCTCCAAGGCTAGCCAGGAGAGTGTCCTTATCCAACAACAGGTCACGGATCAAGGAGACGTAGTAGAAAGAGTCTCTTTATTTGTGAGTGATATACTTTGAATCCAAATCTACGTGGAACATGTAATAGTAAATGTATCCTAAATTGAGGAAAATCTTAAGAGATACCCTTTTCTGTTCTTGCAAAGGTATCTTTTCAAAACAGGCAAAAAAGTGGATTAATTGTGTGGAGTAAAACAAAAATTGAAACAGCAAACGTCAAAGTCGTGGCTGTGCTGCTACAGTGTCTCATCACTGGGCATCAGCTTGCTGGAACTGTGTCCGTTCCAGTGTTTTGTTAAAACACTGCATTGGGAACAGCAATTAAACAGATTCTGATGATGGTTTTCAACACATGCCAGCTGGCTCCCAGCCAATGTCAAAGCAGAAACATTGTGGAAACTCATGGTCAATGATGACTTTGATCTTTGAAGGGCTTTGTAGTGGTGGAAGGAAATGGGAGGATAGGAGGGAGGGAGAAGGATGCAAGCAGTAGGGAGAAAAAAGACAAATGTGCGCTGGAGTGGGAATTATCACCTTGACAAAGGCAGTGTGTGCTTTCTTCTTTCCCCTCTCTCTTTACTTGGGGTAGTAGGCACAGTCATAAACTTTATGGTAAAGACTCATGTTTGTTAATGGCAACCCATATGAGCAGCAGAAGCCCCTTGAATATTCCCACATGTGTCATTGGGATTGCTCTGTGATTGCCTTTCTCTGCATGCTGGCGTGCAGTGACAGCATGACACACTGATTTGCAGTGGACACTGCGTAGTGTTGGAATCCTTCAGGACAGGATCCAGAACAAAGATGAAGAAGAGCTCTTCTGCAGCCAAGAAAATCATAAACACACATGCTATTCAAATTATCTGTTTAGACATTGCCTGAAATGCTACAAAAGCTCTTTAGGCACAAAGGAAGATCATTCCTTCTGTTCCACAAGGTTCACTTTACAAGGTTTAGATGTTTCATGAATGAGGAACAGGGATAATGGACAGCCACATCTGGGATGAACAAGCACAGAGGGATGTTTCTACAGTTCCAACCAGTTAGTTGAAATTTGGTATGACTTTCCCACGTTAACAGCAATAGGCACAAAGAGGAAGAATCATATTGTCCTTTTAAAGCCTTAGAGCCTTACAGAGGTAGAGGATGATGCTGATTTTCAGGTATAATGCCAGCTGTGACTTGGTCAGAAATGAGCCCATGCTCCCAGCCTGTGCTGGGGGGCTCTGAATACTGATGTGGTCTCTCTAAAGTGAACCTCACTTCTGAGATCACAGGTGCTTTCACTCTACTGCTCATAGGAATTTCTTTACAGAAGTAGGATTTGCTTGACAGTACAAAACGCAGCACTTCTGTAGAACCTCGGGAAAGCTGGAAAAACCTGCAAATATCTTTACATTGAAAAAAACCCCACCTATTTGCCTTCCAAATTCTTCATTAACGTTAGATGGTGACACCTATGATTTTTCTTTCTTTCTTTTTTTCTGTAGAGAACAACATTTTAAATTCATTAAATCCCAACTTGGGAAGGACACATTTAGCAGCCGCAGGGTTTTGGTGCAACTCCTAAGAATTTCAAAGAACAAAGTCCTTAATGAGTCCTCCTGTGCTTTTGCACACACAAAAGATGCTGTCAATGAGAATAACCTTTATTTTAGTTCAAGGGCTCTAGCAGATAACTGAGTTAAGTAACTAACCTTGCATCAGCTGAGCTCCTGAAGACGTCAATAATCATTTATGTACACTCCTCACCTGCTTTAATTGCAAGGTGAGGCAACTGAGCATGAACTCTGGTGGGAACATTTTAAACTAAAGCATTTCCTCCAGAACTGAATGACAGTAGTTCAGTTTTGTATCTGAGTCATAAGAAAACAATAAGCTGGAAAAGATAACCCTGTTGTTTACAGGATAGTGTCTGGCCCCACTGCGAGGAGACCTTGAACTGGAATGAAAGTACAAACAATCTGAGAATCATTCTTGCCTTTTTTATCCACCAGGTCCTCTGTGCAGACATATCTAATTGACTTACAAATTACTAATAGCAAAGGAATTTATGTAAATCAGTTATAAAACAATTTAATGTCCAAGATGTATCTCATCCTCTTAATTAAAAACCTATTAATTAATATATTTTTTGTGTTTATACAATACATATTGCAAACTTCTTTATGTAGTATACCTTGAACTCTGACTGCAAAAACAACCATGACATTGAATGCCCCAGCAATATGCAGGAGTACAAATGCCATGCCCAGAAAAAATATCCTGATAATTACATCCACCATGGACTCTTAGCTAAGATATTTTTCTGTGTGCTTCTCCAATGTGCCTCACATAAATTGAGCATCCTTGTTTTCTGAATTTGTATGCTTTGAGGCAGGCTTGCAGAGATATGAAAAAGGAGGGCATCAGGAACTCAGAGGTGCTTCCTCAACAAATGGAGCATGTATCCATTTGGTCTCCCTGTTGGCTTGTGGGAAAGAGACATATAATCATAACAGAGCTAACTAAAATGCTCAGCCTCTTGGTCCTTATTTCAGTGCTATGACAAAATTCTTGTTTAAAAAACTGGAAATAAAGAACAACTCTAGCTACTGCAGTAGTAAGGACTGAGGCAGGTCAGCAGCAACTGCTGGAGAAGCAACCTCTTCCCACAGGGCTCCCAGCCCCTCTCACTCCCTGGTCAGCAGCCATGGATGACGACAGGCCCCTGACATAGGGCAAAACCCCTGGGGTTTTGCTAAGTGAAGATTGCAAGGCAGAGAGTCGTGTGGCGGCAAGGCTTTGTTTACTGCAAGTACAAAAGGGAAACAAGGCCAAGGTAATAATCTTCTGCATGCTGCCAGTGAAGCCACTCTCACACCAGCCAGCCAGGGGTGCATGGCAGGAGGGGCTTCTACCTTTGGGGAGGTACAGGCACAGTTGTGCTGTCCACAGGCAGCTGAGGCCGTGTGTCACTGTGAGAAGGTGTCCATGGCACAGGCAGGGCAGTGACAGCCACGTGTGGCTGAAAACAGTCTTGTGAAACCTCAGCACCAGGCTGAGCTCTGACATCAAACCTCTGCTCTGCCAGGAGCACCGACCATGAGGCTGAGCCCACTATTTCAGCTACAGGTGGATGTAGAAGGAGGGGAAACACATCTCCACTTCACAGGAAAAAACAGGACAGCTCACTGAAGGCTGAGAGACTGTTAATGTAGCAGGAGCAATGTGTCTACAGCTTTGTGTTTTCTTGGAAGTCATAATATGAACAGCTAGGAAGTCACATCTGCATCCCAGTGGAGAGCTAGACAATGCCCAGTAAGAGTAGCATTTCTTGATGAGCCTCCCTTCCTTAGTTAAGTATTATTTTTCAAAATGTTTGATGAAACTAGACTCACTGTTTTCCTTGGTAAACCAGGTTGCTGCTACCCTTATTCTTCTGGACTGTCTGTGTGAGAGGTGAAAGGGAATTCCTAAGAGATGTTTAGTCACTGTTTAAACAGACCTTGCTTTTTCAGTGGAGTGTGATGGCTCACAAAAAGTTACTCCTCCCATAATGAGCCCCTGAGGATCCAGTTGTGTATTTTTTCAAGATCTGTGATGCACATATGTATCTATATGGCATCCTCCCAAATCCTTTCAAAGATAAAATGCGAGATGAACATCTGGTTTGCACTATTGCAGTCCTTATTAAACACTAATTTCTTCTTCAGAAAAGTACCATCTGCCACAGCTCAAGCCCTTGTTTTCTAACATGGATTTTTCTTCAGATGTACACAGTGAAATAAATCTTCACCAGTTATAGTCCCCAGAAATTTCCTGAGATGAAAAAGCACAGTGACAGTAGTAGACTCCCAAGAGTTCATTTGTTTCAAAAATCCTACATTATTATTTAACTTGGTAAGAAACCATATTATAAAGGACGCTAGTTCCACTTCACATTGTGAAGGGTACATTTAAATGTTTTGATAAATCCCTTGCTGAAGGATTTGATCCTTTTTCAGCAGCTTAGAGCACTGCATCTTCAAGCCTTAATAGTCAAAGTGTAAATTTAGCAAAATCTCTCTCGTTTCTCAGAAAATTCCTGGAAAAGAGAGAAGCTTGTTATAAATTTTAAAAAGTTAATTTTCATACCAGTTCAGTTTGTCTTTATGATCCCTGTTCTTCAGCCCAGTGGTACCAAAAGCACAGGAGAGGAAAACATCTCTGAGCCATCCATCATCTGCTGCCTCATTCAGAGGTAGCAGGATTCTCTTCATTTCCTGTGGTGCTGAGTCTCTCAAGTCTTTTACACGACATTGGAAGATTCACCTCACTCTGTTCAGGATCTTGAGTGTCTAAAAGGATTAGTCTCCTGGGCTCTTAGGCCCTTATTCTTGCCCATTACTAAAGCAAATCTAAATAAATGCTATTAAGAGGGTAAATTCAATTTGCTGTCTCTTGATGTTCTTGTATCTCACCAAAGAGAGGCTATGTGCATATCACTGTGCCCATGGAGCACCGTGTAATTAGCCCCCTCAAAGGGCTTTGAGAAGTGCTGAGCCAGTGGTGTTGTGGTGCTGGGCAGCGATGGGGCATGACTCCAACCCCTGCAGGCAGTCCTGCCTGGAGAAGATGAAGCTGAATGAGCACATTTAGCTCGATTTCAACCCTGCTCTGGTACTGGCAGCTGAAGGGATTTGCACAGAAAGAACTACTGCCAGGATCAGTGTTGGATTTAGATAGGAAAAGAAGAAGACCAAGGTGGACTCAGTTCCTCCGCCTGTAGATGTCTGAGGATCTGACCTGATGAGGCCATGCAAGCTTCTGTAGGGAGTTTTTGTCCAAACATGGTTCTGTGGGTCCTTTCTCTCAGAAGAGACCTGCAAACCTGCTGGGTGGCTGTTGTCAATGACAGGCCAGAGTGTGGCTGAACTCCACAAATGTCTCACAATGATGCTTTTCCTCACGTCGACATCCAAGAGCAGCTTCCTGCACCCCCAGCTCTCTGTGATGGCAACATGCAGCTACTCTTGTGTTTGCAAATTCTTGCTGCATTTTGATGCCTCTGTAATTTGCAGGTGTTGCTTGGTCCATGGTGCAGCACAATATGAGCACAGCCATGGAGACTGAGCCTCTTCTCTGCAGCCTGCTCTGCTGAGCTGCCTTCCCTGCCTGCACTCCTCTCCTAGGTGTGTACTGGAGCTTATGGTCACAACAGCAACAAAAAGGAATTAAGAAAAGTAACCTCTTTGTGATACAGCTTCATGGTGAAACTGTTAAAGGGTAATCTACATACTACAAAAGCCACATTTTTCTAGTCTGGACCTGCTCGTTATAATTTATTAGAAAGCTGTACCAACTAGTGACAATGCAAAAGATGAGGGGTGTGCCTTTGTAATGTAAATCTGAAATTGATCCCAAATTTGCTGCTGATAAAAGTGTTTCAAGAAAAAACCTTGGGATGTATAAATGAAGTGTAGGGATTTTCATCAGTTATGACCTGTTGGATGGAGGTTCACATCTGTATAAGCTTGACAGTAAATTTTACAAAAGTGAGGGATTAACAGGTAGAGACTGATTACAAAGAGCGGACAAGCATCATGTGGAGTCAGAAATGCCTGCTCACACCATGATGAACATGAGGAAGGCATGAGTGGTGGCATGCTGACTTAAGGGAAACTGTACATTTTCCTGCAGATCTGTGTCTGATCCAAAATCTGTACACCTGAGGGGAGGGAAAGGTTCAGCCTCCCATTGAAAATTGACCCCAGCAAGAGGGCTTCAAAGGAAACCCAGGCATGGCTACAGCTACCTCAGGGAAGAATGACCTTTTCTTAGTGGTTTCTGGATTTCAGTGTTGATCCAGCTCAACAGTCCTCACTTGCCCTCTGGTACCAGAACCAGACCCTGAGGTAAGGCTCGAGAGAGCATCTGAACCACTGCACCTCTCCTATTGGACACACCTCTGCCTATGGTGCTGCCTCGTCAGGTACCACACTGGTGCAGAGCAATTTCAGAAGTTCTGTAATTATCTCAGCAGGAAACAGGGCCAAAGTCTCAGTGGATTCAGTGCATTGGTGTCTTCTCCAGCTGTAATAAAAAAATCCTCCTGTTGTTCTTCCAGTAATACATCTTTGCCAAACAGCTGGGGGAGTCTCAGTATACCTGCTACTAAAACTGAAACACAAGCACTTGGAAAAATTTGCTTCAGAATCACAGGAAGTCCTGTTCTTGTGGGTGGCACTGGCCAAGCAACCCAGGGCTGGCAGGCTGCTGCTCTGCCCATCACCCAGCTGGGTTCTTTGGAGGGAGGTCAGAGGTGGAGGTCGCCTCTGAGTTGCCCTCCAGGTCAAGGATCAATCCTGTGGCATTACTTAAAAAACAGAAGAGTGAATGTGTAGCCTCTGCAATGTCACCAAAGTTCCTTTTGACCATTAAACAAAATGAAAGAGCCATCCAGAGTCACTGGAGTTGCTGTGCCTGAGAATTACCTATGCAACATTGTCATATGGTTGCTACCAACTGATGGATATCCACTGCAGTTTTACGAACCCCAAGTGTAAAAAATCCAATACAAACTCGAATTCCTCAGGACTTACTTCACAGCAATTTTAATTTTAAATGGCTCTTGCACACAGGCAGAGTTTGAATGAGAAGCATTTGTCCAGATCCAATACCTATTGTCTAGCACATGCATAGGATACTGAGACAGAAAGCAACAAACTCTAAACGTGTGGCCTGAGTTGGTTGTGTGAGCCACTTCCATGCACTGAGCTGAGAGTTTACAGGAACTTACTGCACTGAATAATTCCAGCAGGGTACGAAGAGTTTCATCCCATTGCCTGAGGGAGGTTTGATTACTCTGTACTGCATGTTGCTATCCTCAATCAAAACGTTTCACTATGTTCAGTTCACCAAATGGGAACATCTGGCAATTTACAGCAGAACGTCTTGTAGCATTTAATGCCCGAGTATCTCTTTCCTACAAGCTATTTTCATTTTACTGAACAGAGTCCCAATTTCCTGAATTTTTAAACAGTCTTGCTAACATAATCAAATTACCCTGATTCCTCAGCAACGGTTTCTAAAAAGTCATAAAAGCGCTGTTCTGGCTTTGCAGTGAATCCCTATTACATGTAGAAGATTTTGTAAACACTTTAAATAGAATGCTTTTAATTCAATCAGACGAGTAAACAGTGTTTGGTTTTGACTATTCAATGTATTTGAGCCACAAGCATTTTTTCAAGTGAGTGGCTATGGGAGTTTGTAATGCAACACAAAGCAAACATTGAGAATATAAAATCACACTTGTTCAAACAGGATTATAGAGTTTATTCTAGCAGAGTTTCCAAGGATTTCAAAGGGAAAATAGCAGTCGGGTTTTTGGTTTTTTTTGCTTAGAGAGGTGAAAAATATGATGCCTGGTCAGTGACAGTACTTGGTAGAATCTCAGTGATACCGTGCAGTGGTTCTTGCTGGGTAGCAGGGCAGGGATGCCATTCATATTTTACAGTCTCCCATCCCTTTGCATCTCTCTCCAGTTCTGCCTTTGCTCAGCAATTGCTTTCATTGTATTTCTTTTACATGATCTGGAAGCCATAAAAGAACCAAAAGCTTGTTTTTGGCCTGTGCAGCAGCTGCTGAAAATAGGAACTGCTCTGTGTGCCTTCATGTAGGCTTTTTGCAGGCCTGTGTATGACATGGTGGTAAGAATGGGAGGAGTTTCCTTGGCCTAGGGTGTGGGTACAGTGCCTCAGCCCTTGCTTGCGCAATAGCTCTTGCTCCCCTGCCCACACCACTCTACCTCTCCATGCATCCCTTCCCTCTCACCATCCCTCCCTGTGCCTCCTGCCAAGGTCTTCAGGTACCTTTTGCCAGCATTTCCCAGTAGAATATCTTGCACAGCCCTGGAAACATCCAAAAGCATGGAGTGAGCATCATCCCACCTCCACTTCCAGCTGTGTTGGACCACATGGTGTCTGGCCATCCCCTCTCCCACAGCCTTCCTCCCCAAGGCAGCAGCACATCAAGGTGATATCAGGGCTTCATAGGAAATGACTGCAAAAACCTTGCCCCATTCAAAATATTAGGCAGCACAGAGAAGTTTCTGCAGACTGCCCTAGAAGCATTTCCTAGGAACTGCATTCCAGTTTTTCGTGATAGTAAAGTACATGTTGTGGGGGTAGGTGAATCCTTTGTCCTGGAGGGTGGTTAGCAGGTCAGCTTGTGAGCCCCCACCTGTCTCTTCAGAGGCACTGGTTATTAGTAAGCAGATGCTCAATTGCTTAAACACATAATTTACAGAGTATGGATTGTGCACAAACACAACCACACAATTTTGGGTGATTGGTTTTGATTTTGGTTTGGGTGTTTCTGTGCTTTTGGTTGGTTTTGGTGTTTTTTTTGCTTTTTTTTTGGTTTTTGTTGTTTGGTTTTTTTGTTTCACCCACTCACAATTCAGGACTTGTTTTATGTAATTGGCAATTTAAGTGACACAATGTCATTTCTGATCCTGGATTAGATGGCTGAAGTATTTTAGAGAGAATAGACAAGAACAGCAGACAGAAAACAATGCCATCCTGCTGCAAAGACACATTTCTCCTACAGTTCATCATCAACTTCCATGGAATCTCTGTAGGCATGAACAGTGGTTCAAATACTGTCAAAATGTCAGTGAGACAATTCCACTGTACCTCAGGTATTAAAAAAATGTATATTTCTTTTACTAACTGACCTCATGTGTCTGCATACACACCCATATTTGTACAGGGACACGTGTAGATGCAAAACCAGAAAAAGATATTAACCTTGTGCAAATACCATAGGTACAAACAGTTTCTATGCATTTACTGCAAAAATATTCAATTTTGCAATCCCTCTGCAAAGTTGGAGGAAATGTTTAATGTTACCTATTATTGTGCAGAATCTCTAAATGCTGCCTTGATTTAGTACTCTGTGAGCAGTCCAAAAAGGTTAGAGAGCTGAATTTTTATTGTCAATTTCCTTGAAGTTGATGTTCAGAATCAAATAATATTTAGCCACTGCAGTGATACCTAATTATTTCTGCTTTTGTTTAGGACGCTGGAGTGCTCTAGAGAGCCTGGGTAATATGAGTGAAAATTTATGAGTCATTACTGTTAACAGAAACTCTGATATAAGATAAAACCAGCTATTCTGCATGGGTATTTCCAAAAAAGGGTGATAGTCATCCCAGACATTTTGGGTTTGGGCAGCACTGTGCTGTGGCCCTCTCACTGCTCCACAACTCTTCATGCTGAGGGCTGAGCAGTCCAGTGCCCCAGGATCTCGAGGCTGTGTAAAAGCAAAGCTTGGAAGTGCATCCTTCCTGCAATTCCTCCCTTCATCAGCAAATTCCAGAGCTAACAAAAAGTGCAGGTTAGGGTTCCTTTTTACCTCGTTGATGATCTAATGCTTACTTGCATTTGACCAAAGTAGGAAGAATGGGATTAAAATAGGGAAAGTGAATGCCTTCAGTGGAATATTTAGATTCTGAAGAGTTATCAAATATGTTTGTCATATGGGTGGGAGAATTTCCCCATAGAGTTTGCAAGAGGATATTGCAAAAAAGACTACTTATAAGGGTAATATTAGGCAATAGTCATATTTTTAGCAATATTTTAAGTAATTCAGCATCTGGAAATAAGGAGAGAGAATCACTCCCAAGTGATTCACACTGTAGAATCTGCTTTGTAGGCCAGAGTTTGGGATGCTCTCTGCTATCAGTAGTTATTTCTGCAACAGTGTGATACCATGAATCATTCAGAACCAGTGTGTAGTGCTTTCTCAATAGCCTGTACCCATGTCAGATCTTTCTTAAAAGCCAACCACAATGGCAAAGCTTCCACAATAGGGTCTTCAGACATGAGACTGTCTCAACCTAGAAAATAACCTTGTCCACAAAACTAATGGTGAATAATTCCTTAAGAATTCCTTTTTTCTTAGCTGTGTGGCATTCCTTTGACAGTGGGGGAACAGAAGAAAGTCTAAGTCCAGGTAATGGAGTGAGTTAAATGGTAACAGTTCTCCTGCTGGAAGACCTCTTGCAGTTTTTCAATCCTTCTTTCTTGGTTATTTTTATTTAGGTAAGTGAAATATAAATTAACAAAATAATTCGTGAGCATTTTGGAAACAAATTTCAAAATTTTATAATCAGCTGATGTAGTTGGATGTTTTCAAAATACCAAAGCAATGAGATTCTCATTGCATTTGTTGAGAAAGGGAGGGCTAGGGTATTTAAAGAATTTAGTTTTCCCTGACCAAAATCATGCTCACAGCATATTACACCCCTTGCATCCAGGTATTGAAGGATTTTTTTCTTTTTTTTTCTTTTTTTTTTTTTTTTTTTTTTTTTTTTTTTTTTTTTCCTTTTTTTTTTTTTTTTTTTTTCCTCTAGATGAAAGCCCTGGTAGGGTAGCATTGTACCATATCAAGATCACATAAAATAAATTTAACCCTACTTTTTCCACAGCTAGATTCTATAGCATCCATGAGGCCACCACTGGGGCCTCCAGTCAAGGCCAGCAATTCACTGACACAACAAATTAGAGTAGAACACGGGCAGCTAGTTGGGCACAATATGAAACTTTCAATTCCTGCCTTTTATCATTTTATCTCATCACCTAGTCATGAATGCAATATTTTATTGGTAAGCCTTGGAAGTCGGTAAATAACACTGTGTAGAAAAGTGGTGCGAATTAAGTGCTCATAATTGTGAGCAGGCTGAGATTTTAAATACCTCTGCAGATGGTAGAAGCAGAAGATGGGCACTGGAATGTATGCTTTTCTTAAAATTTATTTTGGTTTGTATTTGGGTTGTTTTTTGTTTAAACTGCTGCAGGTTGTGTAGTTCATTTGCAATTAAAATACCAAAGACCAAGCAGCCGCAGGAGCACAGTCATTTCTGATTGTGGCAGTGAAAGACAAGAATGTTGAAATTTCAGCAAATGTTATTCACAGCCTCTTACTTATCAAAAGAACCATGCTATTTAGAGGTAACTAATGGATAAAATATGAACAAAGATTAAACTACAAAGGCTAAAAAGGATTATTTTAGAGCATTGCCATTATGCAAAGTCCTGACATTAATATTTAGACACTCATGAACACTTACATAACTGCAGCTTATTTTTAATGGTCTTGTATCTTGCTTTGACAACAGGCTGACAAAATGTAATTTAGGACTATAAGCTGTGAGCCCCACATGGAGAAGAAAAGCCTGTAATTCACATAATGCCCAGGCTTTTAAGACTTAAGAGACTATAGCAATTGTATGGCAGAGTGCAGCTTGCAGGGCAATGTCCATTTATGTGCCATTTGAGCACCTCAGGCTACACGAAGCGCTGCAGAGTGCATCATTAAAAAATAGGATGAAAAGAAGCCAGTTTAGTTACAAGTGAGCTGACATGAAGGCAAATTAATTCATAAAATAAGAGGAAGAAAGGAAGTCCTGGTTCTGTCAGTGCAGCCACATAGCCACTGTCTTGGGCACATCTGTGACTTCACTTTGTGTTGTCGATGAATCACGCCAGATTTTCTGTCCTTCCCTTGGTATAAAACTGCAGAAAGGGGGTAAAGCAGATCAGTGTTTCCCAGGCAAATAGAAAGTCAAGCAGAGCCAATGTTTAAAAAAACCCCGTGGTTTGTGTGTACTAGGAAATCAAGGTTATTAGTTAACATTTGTTTTTTCCTCATCCAGCCTGAAGTTAATAATTATTAAGCCTGTTTTGAGAAAGACAGGGCCAGGGCTTGACCCCTACTAAGCATGGATGTCACCAGTAATTAGCCAGGGCTGTCCCTGATGTGCTCCCTGGGAACTCGGTGTGGGTGACAGGCTGTGGAGGTGCTGCTGCAGCACCTGAGTGGCTGATCTACCCCTGGATTGTGTTGCTGCAGCTGTTTTCCACTTGGATAAATCTGTTTGTTCTCTGAAAAAGACCCTCAAACCACTGTGCGTGATTGTGCTCTGAAGTTTGAAGGTGAAGCACTGCTCCTTGCTGTCCACACTCAGGTGCAAGAGATCAGGCACACAGGGCTGAGGACACTGAGGCCAGGTGGCTGCTGCAAAGAGATGAGCCCCAGTCACCCTGGCGTGATGGCTGATGATGCCTTGGAATGGCTACCTAGAACAGAGGCTAGACAGAGTTAGAGAATAAAGTAGGTATTTATTAAAGGCCTTCAATAGATACACCTTGGGCAGTGCAAAAGCCTCACAGAGACTACGCCCAATGTGGATGAGGATCACGAGTCTTTCAGACAGATACATTTGGTCTATTTGCATATCAGGGGTTAATTGTCCAACTGCAGCTTCAGGTAATGAAGTCATATTCCCCCAGTTTGCTCCCCCCCTCAATTCACTTTCGTTTCTACTTTTCAGGGCCTGAGGCTGTGAGGGTGACCTTGGTTCTCAGGCCTGGAAGGATTGTTTTGTCTGATGAAAATGTGAAGACAGCTTACTAACGCTCTATGTGGAGTTCAAAGTTGTACTCTAATGCAGTACAGGATCCAAAAAATATAAAAGCTAAAAACTTCAGGCATCACGGATGCTGCTGCTGTGCTGAGGCATGTCTGAGGGTGGCTGGTGGGGTGGCTGGTGGGGTGGCTTCCTCTCAGTTAGTTCTCTCAGGAGCCAGTGGCCTCTGAGGAGTTGAACAGGAGTCCCATCTCTTTGCTTGTCATGGTATGTCCTGTTTGTCTCCAGGTTTATGGGTGCATGATTTGGCCTTGAATTTATATGCTTAAAAATAAGTGTCTATATTCCCACTCTAAGAAAGGTTGGCTTTACTTAGGGATTGCAAGCAAGAGAGAGTGAGAGAGTAAGATGAAGGCAGAAGATCACACTTAAATGCAGTCAACATATCTGTCATCAGTCAAGGTCTGTTGCTGCACTAGATTTCCAACCTACTTCTCAACTAAACTGCCAGTGGAAACTCATGGTGGCATGTTGGTCTGGGTCTTGAACACTCTGGGAGAGACCTCAGACATTGTTTCTCTCCTTCTCCTCCCAGAGCTCGTCACGGAACTGAGCAAGGCTCTGGTTCAGTGCCAGGATCTCCATGGCCCAGCCCTGGAGCCTGGGCTGCAGATCACCACCAGTGGCCAGCACTTTCCTCTCCTCATCCTCTTTTACAGGTAATGAGCTCTCAGGTGGGCTGTTTGCTTTATGTCAACTTTGCAATAACTGCTTTAATCAACACCTCCATCCACTGTGGCTGGCTACAGATGGAGGGATGTAACAGGCAAGATTATTAGTCCTCTGTGTGACCTCCAGGCCTGCCTACCTAGTGCTTTCCAGAGCAGCATAGGTGTCCTGAATCTGGCTGAGACATGGCTCTTCCTTTTGTTGATGGAGCCTTTCTTAGGAAAACAGCCCTCTAGAAGGTACCTTGCAGCCTCACAGCTTTACCAAATCACTAATTGAGATGGTGTAGTCCATCTCCATAGGTAAAAGAGGCCTGGTAACAGTGATGACATGCTAAAGAGATGTTGGCCTCAGTGTCCATGCAAACTGTGGGAGGGATTTGGGATTTGGGACAATCGTGGTGGATTAGTCTGGGAGAAGGATGGACACCCATGCTTTCTGCTGAGGCTGCTGGAGAGCACCCTTACCTTGAAGATACACTTGAGATTTCCACAGGATTGTATCACTTGGGTCGTCCTACACCTTGTTTAAGGATCATGCAGGCAGTCAACCCAAGGGTGTGATCTTAAGACATGGTGTGATCATAGGACTACCTGCCTTAGGTCCTGCTGCCAGCAGGTAACATGGACATCTCCTGACTGACTGACCCTCCCAGATCAAACACTGCTACAGAGAAGACAGTGACTGATGGCTCTTTGTGGTGTTAATGCAAAGTGTGGTGGTGTAACTTCATGAGTCTCAACATGACACTATATTAGTGTCAAAAAATGACTGTGAGAAAAAGTCACTTCAGATCTGACAGTTGTAATTTCTTTCTTCACTCCTTGCTATAAAGATAAACCCTTCCTCTCCCATCTTTTTCTGTTCATCTTTACTGAGAGGACTTGTATCTTGAAGACATTTGTAATAGGGAGCTAGAAGCTTCCCGTTTGATGTGTGACAGGCAAAGGAAATCACTCAATGCAGAATTAACTTGACAGAGGACAGGCTGACCTGGTCCTGCAGCTGGAGAAGGCTCTGTCAGTAAAGAGGCATCAGGCAGAAAATCTAGGGTTTGTACTCAGAAGCAGCACCAAATGGTACAAGCTGGGAAAAGCCACACTGCCCTACATGGAGCCATAGGGAACAAAAGGGACACTTGAGGTTCTCCACCCATTAAGGGTATTGTGAAGAGCATGTTATAAGCCTGGAGGGTGTATGCCATGTCCCTGCCCACAGGGCTGCTGCTTTGGAGCAACAAAGAATGATGAAACAGGGTGAACAAACCATGAACTGGAAAGAAGACTAACATTTTCTGCACAGAAAGTGGAGAAAGTGATTGAGGGTGCTTGCTAAGGCTGTATGAGGATGTTACCTTGGATGTGCAAATTTTCAACTTCTCCAGACTGCAGGAGGGGGAAGAAATGCTCCTGAGACAGTAATTCTGCTTGAGAAGGCCCCAGAGACAGCAGTGGCTGCTGGTGATCTTATGCCTGAGAACATGATGTGATGTGATGTGACATTACAGAACTGAGCTAATGAACTCCCTCCATGATGACACCAGGTAAACCTCACAGGTCATGACACTGGGCAGCTGCTGCCTGCCCTTGGACCAGGAGCCTAAACCCCACCAGAAATACAGATTCTGGGAAGGTGGAGGCAAGAAACTCTTGAGCCGTGACTGACATCTTGGGAAAATATGGCAAATTATAAGGTGTTTTAATATGTGTTAGGATTTCTGTTGTACTACTAATAATATTAGTGACCTTTTGGTTAGGCTGATGTTGGGGGTTAGGTTTATTCCTTTTACTTAGAGAATTTTTCCCCATAAAGTTGCTAGGAGACCAAGTACTGGGTGCTTATGGGTGCTTATAGGCGCTTGACCAAAACAAAGAGGTGGCCAAAGGCAAGTTTTGGAGGAAATGCTTTCTGATAATCGCCCAGCTGTTAAAACCAGGTGGGGCAGTGTTTCTTATTTCTTTCACCATCATCCTCTCTACAGGGGGATATCTGCTGATAATGGCCCATTAAGTCTCACCAATGACATGACACATTCCATCATCCCATTGTGAGATGCTCCACCCAGTCAGGGGGACCTCAGCGTTCCTACCTAGATGGAAGTGAGACACAGGAACACAAGGACATCCTATTTTCCACTGGATTCCCCGGAAGAAGACTCGCCACCACTGGACTTTTTCTACAGACTCATCCCTACTCCACAGAACCGCATCTGTTACTCCAGGAGGATTCATCTGGACTGCTTCTAACACCCTGACCAACAGGGTGTCAGGTCACATCCCTGACTCTGTCAGGGGTATTCTAGGGTGTTTGTTTGTTTGTTTTGTTTGCTTGTCTTTCTGTACTACTACATTTGTATTTTTAATATTACTAGTAAAGAACTGCTACTCCCATTCCCAAATCTTTGCCTGAAAGCCCCTAATTGCAAAATTATAATAATCTGGGGGAGGGGGTGGGTTACATTCTCTATTCCAAGGGAAATCCCAGCTTTTGCTGGCAGATACCTGTCTTTCTAAACCAGGACAGCTGGGAAGGGCAAGGAAGGGATTGGTGACAGCCCTACAAGAGGCCCACCAGTGCCAGTCACTGTCTTGTGCAGCAGCTGATGTTAGTTAAAAGCATATTTGACTCGGACTCAGCAGAAGCACATCTGTGATAATTCTGTTGCTAAAAGAAGTTCCTAAGCTGCACATCTATAACCTGCTAATATTTTTATGAGTGTAAAAACCTAAGTGTATCACTCCAGTTCTGGACAAACTATGCAACAGCCACAGGCAGAGTAACTGTTAGCCCAAGCACTTCAGCAGAGTTGGAAAAGGGATGAAAAGATGCTGGGGACTGCACTCATTTTGCCTGGGCTCTTAGGAAGCTGGTTGTTGGTGCTGTTTGTGAAGTTTATGTCAGTGCCATATTCTGAGCACAAGGTAGTCCATTAAATATCAGATCACAAATCAATGATGTGCAAATGCTATGTGCCACAGAGAGACTTCTGCTCATTTCCTGTGTGAAACTGTTTATTTATTTTCTTCAAAACCTGTAGACTGGAAATTCAGGCTTCTAAATTGAATGTAATTCATCCATCACAGCAAGATAGCCATCATATTCCCCACAAAACCATCTGTAGTAATAAAAATACAACGTAAAACTGAGGCCTCAGTGAAAAGTCTACTTCATTTTTAAACCTTCTTCTTTGCAATAGTGATACTCTTCATTTCCATCTTGCTTACTGCTCCTGAGAGCTCAGATGTGTCTGCCACACTGGTTAATATTCTCTTTGGAATATGAAAAATATTTGCTACCAGTGATACATTGTTATTAACCTGCCAAAGAAGGATTCCTTCCACTACACTATAGCAGCTGCTTTCTTCTGTCAATCTGAGTTTTTAAATTCTCTGTTTATGGTGGCCTGGGCACCAGAGGAAGGGAATTACTTTGGGATGCTGCAGAGTAAGATGTTTCAAGGGTGTTTGGCTGTAGGAGTGTTGATCTGCTGGAGGGTAGGAAGGCCAAGGCTGGGCCAAGGCCAATTGTGTGAGGTTCCACAAGATGAAGTGATGAGTCCTGCACTTGTGCCTGCAGTGCTACAGGCTGGGGACAAAGTGCTGGGGAGTGGCCTGTTGGAAAGGACCTGGAGGTGCTGGCTGACAGTGGCTGGATGTGAGCCCAGGTGGTTAAAAAGGCCAATAGCATCCGTGCCTGTGTCACCAACAGTGTGGCCAGAAGGACCAGGGTAGTGATTGTCCCCCTGTGAAGGCCACAACTTGAATTCAGTTCAGTGTTCAGTTTTGGGCCCCTCACTACACAAAAGACTGATGTCCAGAGAAAGGCAATGGAACTGCTGAGAGGTCTGGAGAACAAGTCCTATGAGGAGCAGCTGAGGGAGCTGGGCTTATTTAGCCTGGAAAAAAAAGGCTCAGGGATGACCTTTTCACTCTTTACAACTGCCTGAAAGGAGTTTGTAGTGAGGAGAGGGACAGACTCCTCTTCCAATTAATAATCTATATGACAAGAGGAAGTGGCTTCAAATTGTGCCAGGGGATGTTTAGATTGGATATTAGGAAAAACTTCTTCATTAAAAGGGTTGTCAGGCATTGGAACAGGGTTCTCAGGGAAATGGTGGAATCACCACCCCAGAGGTATTTAAAAGACATGTAGATGTGGCTTTTAGTTTAATGGTGCACTTGGCAGTGCCAGGTTAATGGTTGGAGTTTATGATCTTAGAGATCTTTTCCAACATAAACAATTCTGTATCTATTTGTTTTAAACATTTCTTTCCTTGATCACTCCTCAGGCTGCCAGACCACAGGGCAGCATGGAGCAAGGAAGCCCCACATGAGTCTTGTTCCCACTGTGGTCTTTAGAGCAGCACAAGTAACCAGTGAGAGCCCTTGCTGTTCAAATGCTGTTCAACTTCACTCCTTCCTAAGGTCCTGAACTCAGCTGGGACATCCTCACACTACAAGCTTGAAGCTTCACTGTGTCAATGGGAATTGAGTCTTTCTGGAGGAAGAAAAAGCTTTTGTTTGGGTCCATGAACATCCTCTGAGTCCAGTTCATTAGGTTTCCAGTAGGCAATTTTGCCTTGGATTTCATCAGGGATTTATCTTGATACTCTCTGGGTCATTTCCTTGGCTTTACCTGCTGGCGTCAGGACTGTGGCTAGAGGCAAATTGATTCTCTGATGTCCCTGCAAATGAATTAAAAAATCATTTCAAATACAGTTGAGAAAGGTTTTTCAGGTTCCTGTGAACAGCGACCTTTCAATGTTAAATGATTCTGGCTCCAAATATTTTCCTCGAAAATACCTTGAAAATAAACACAGTATCATAAAATCATTTAACTTGAGTAAGACTGAATGTATAATTGCTCTTCATAATATATCATTGATCCAATGAAAGAAATTTTAGCATTAGCTCTGTTTTAATTTTCAAAATAGAAAATTATATCAAATAGGAAAATGGAATTGCTTTTCTAACACAGAAATTACAGGGATGGATTTCTCCTCCTTTACAGGGACATAGAGTCCCTCTGGGTGAGTGTAGTATCTGAAAGGGGAGACCCTCACTTACAGGTTCAGATGTAACCAAACCCAGGCCTGCTGCAGTCAGTAGGATGTTGCCCTTCACTTTGGGATGTGCAGACTCTGAGTTTTAGATGCACATTTTCCTTTAAAGTAATTGCACACCAGTTAATTGTTTGTGTGTGTATGTGTGTGTATGTGGACCAGATGCACAGATTTGCAGACCCCAGAGAATTTCAATGCTTTCAAAGGATGTGATGTAAAATTCTGTACACTAAATTTATTTCTTCCCATGCAACTGTGTACAATCAGTTCTAATAGGAACTAGACACTTCCTGCATGTCTGTTTTTTAATGGAATCTGCTAAGTTTTACAAGGGCCATATTTAGCTGTACATCCTCTCAACTGTTAACTGTATTATCCTTTTAAGGAAGTCATTAGCTGCTCACTAAACACTCTTCCTATAGTGGTTTTACAATGCATGCACACTGAAATGTGGTTCTCTGCAGGCTAAATAGCTCTCCGTAGTAAAAGAGTGCATATGTATGTGACTGGAATAAATGAGGAGAACCTCTAAAATGTATGGCACAATTAGCAAATGATTCCTTCCTCTGTGCCCTCCAACAGCTCCTAAGACAAACTTCATATACTTAAATAATTTTCTTTTTAAAAAAACATCTGATTCTAGGACTTTTGCTTATGCCACCCAGACTTCTTTTTTTTTTTTTTTTTTTTTTTTTTGCTACATTTTTTGCTACATTTTTTTTCAGCTTGAAGTAGAGAACTGATTTTCACATGGTTCAGCATTGGCAGCTGAAGCTGATTTCTTGCCATTCTGGACTAGCTTCTACTTTTCATCTCACACCATTCTATTATGCTTTGCATGTACAAAGTGGAATCATCAACTTTCAGCCTGAAAGGTCTATTTTGATATGATGGGGAAATAAAATGAGGAAGATCATAAGTGAAATCTCCATGAAGAAGTTCACTGCACTTCCTCTTTATGAAAACAAACTGGAGGCTGCCTCTGGCAAATACAAGGTTTGTTTTAATGTAAGTGTACAGGAAAGACCTTACTCCTTGAACCTGCCACAGTCCTGCTTTGTGAAGTCTGCATAAAGTTTACATGGGAGTTACAAATCAGGAAGAGAGAGCACTGAAATAAATGGTCTCTACTTCCTATGGGATAATGGTATTGCACTCTGCCAAACTGCAGGTTGGATTTTTGCTGTATGTCTTATTCCCTTGAATAATCAAATACCAAGAAATTAGAATACACATTTCTTTCTTTACTTATCTGCATCCGCTTCCTTTACAAAAGCAAAAAATAAAGAAAAGATCCCACCAATTCTTACTTTCCAATGTATATGTTTTTGTCCTAAGTTTTGTGGTTCCTCCTCCCTCTAACCGAGACTTGTGGAAGCATGTGAGCAGGTGCCTAAAAGATTTCAAGCACTCCCATATCAGGAAAACTTCCCTTTCCAACTCTGTGGGACTCTGTAGCCCCTGGAGGCAGGTCAGTGCTAACAGGAACTGCCCATTGGCTTGCATAATCTACCCACTCTGCTGTTCACTTTTGTGGACTTCTCCCACAGCAGTGGTAGACTGTGGACAAAAATAAATGGCAGAAAAATTGTCCTACCTTACATTTTTGAGAATTTTGATGTTTCTGCTTTGACGTGCTCTAATGAATGCAGGGGCCAGGGAAGTGGGAAGGAGCTGGTAAGTTTTGTCTTCAGTCTTGCAAAACAACACCTCACTCTTAGCCTCTATGAAGCCAAGGGGCCACACCACTTCATTCTTCCCAATAATGCAAATCCCAGGAGTCTGATAACTGGGAAAATCCAGAGTAAAACATGAAAAACCTTTTTAGAGAGGTTTTCCTTCATCTGCGTTTTTAGGAGGTGTGATCAAACTCTCATGGTTTTTAGCCTAACATTTGGCATCCATTAAAGAAAATATTTATTTTCATCATCCACGTAAACAGGATTTTTTCTTTTTTTCCCCTCCCTTCTGAAAGAAAAAAAAACCTGGCTAATATGTTTCTATGAAGATAACAAGACCAAGAGTGCATACAAAGCTGGATATGTCCACTTCCCACAAAGCTCTGGTGTGCTCTGGTGTTTGTAGAACTTGGTCTTTTATGAACGAAAACAAGAGAAATCCATTGAATTCAATACGACTTAAAACAAAGATTTCTGGAGAAACAATGTAAGAACAATGAAAAGAAAGTATTTAATTTTTTACAGAAATTATGGGAAAAAACTACTTTTCAAAAAGTCCCCAAGCTTCAAAACCACTACTTTTCAAAAAATCCCCAAACCTATTTTCAAAAATAGTCAGAACTTAATTTTTCAAAAATTCTCCTGTATTTTGTTTTCCTAGTTGGAGACTACATCTGTTGACAGAGCAAAGAAAATCTCAGGATGGCCATGTGTGTAGCAGACGATTCCAGTCACACAGAGGACTGTCATCTCCATGTTAAGCTTCCAGGGAGAACCCAAGGGCCTCATTCACAGCTTGGACCCCCCCCAAACTAGGCCCTGCATAAATTCTCTGAAACACGCACAGCCAATTTACTTTTAAGAGCAGAAATATACAACAAGCCATTATTAGTATTGTTGTTCAATAGGAAATGGATGCAGAGGGTACGGTTTTGATTAAGGAGCAGTTTACCTCTACTACATGAAGGAATAAATGACTACACAGAGAGTGGAGCAATGGGGAAAACAGTATTTCTGATGGAGATCTTCAGTCTAAAAGCCAAAGTTTGGTGTTTAGAGTTAAGGCAGACCCCTGCTTTGCAGAGGTGGTGGAGAAACTGCTGTGCACTGACTCTTGGCAGATGCAAAGAATGAGTCATGGTAATGGTAAAGTTGTGAGGCCACCTTTCTTCTTGACCAATGACTTCTGACAATACTCATAAACAGAGCCCTCGGGCAACTGCAGGCTTGGTTACAAAAAAGGAAACAAACCACAACTTTTTTTACAATGGGGGATGGTCACGAACAGACTTTAGCAATTTGTGCTGGGACCTGCTGATCAATAGACTCATTAATGACCTAGACAGAGAGGTGGGCAGCAAGATAGGGCATTTTCTGATGATAGTAAGTATTGAGGATAGTAAGGCATCCTGCATTTGTCAGGGCAGGGTTATAAAGTTCAACCTGATGCATACAACACACGAGATATAACCTAAACATGCATCGCCCAGTGGCAATGCTGGTAGGTCTAGACTGCCAAAGGTGTGTTGTGTAACTACACTGTAAATAGATTTATTTCAGTTTATCTTTTAATTAAATTCATGTCCTTAAGCTGCAAAACCCAAATACTTCCTGCGGACTCAGAAGGGCTATGCCGGATGGAATGACGTTCTTCAGCTTTGAATCAGATCTTGTGGCCAATGAAAGAGTATGATTAAGAAAGGCTAAAACATCTGGAAAACAGCTGATGATGATATCCCCCCAGGAGACATCATCAAAATATTCTGAAAGAATATTTTTGTTGCAGAAGCAAGGCCAGTTTTGCTCACACAGAAGTAATTTTTCTTGGGAAAATAAAAAACTGTCCTCATCCAGAAGTTTTTTCTTCTCTCTATTAAAATTCAGGGGAAAAAATGAAGTAGCAATTCCTCCTTTTTCAGATAATGAAAACAAATGCTTACCAATATCTCCATATTTAGACAGGACAGCATACTTGGGGGATGTAGTCACTCCTTTGGTATCAAGGGTTCCTTTGATTACAGAAGTAAAAATAGCATTTGAACAACCCTCATGGACACTTGGGCCTTCAAGCATAACATGGCTGTAATACAAAATTACAAGTAGTTCAACCCCCCCTTGAAATTTCTGTTGAGATTCAGCTCTTTAAAAAGTTGCTGGAGGGGCTGGCTCAGGAGGGGCTTGCAGGGTGTTCGGCGTCCATGAGCCAAGGGCCCCAGGTTCATGCCCAGAGCTGCTCCTCCGGGCAATGCAGTGGCTCAGGCGATGGCCAGCAGCCTCCACAGGACAGCCCTCACCAGCCTTGCTTCTTCATTGGACAGAGAGATAACTGGACATCATAGCTGCACATCAAAGCTCCTTCCACAAAGGAAGAGTGACCTGCCGCTCTTCTCCTTAAGGCCTGAACTCATTTCTTCCCTGGTAGAGTCAGACACATCTTCTTGTTCACAGGACTTAGCTCTGCCCTCCATGGCCATGTGCTCACGGTGCCACAGAGCTGGCATGTCACCAGCATGACTGGTCAGGACTGAAGCAGCACACCTAGACAGCTCCTTGACCTCAGTAATGAAGGGAATAACACCTCAAAATCTTCCTTAAAAGCATTTCCACCCCTCTGGCTTTCTGGCTGTCCCAGTCTCCTCTTAATAGGCTGGAATGCATGGGGCTGGCTCCTTCAGCTTAACAAAGTGAGACCTTGGCTGCTGCTCTCTATAAATTCCTACCTGACTATCCAAGGACATGGAGGTCATGGGTCAGCTTCCTAGTCAGGCAGTAGGGAAAAAATAAGCTGATGAGTTTTAAGATGGAGCTTGATCCTTTTTGTAAAGGACTTCAATGAGTTATTGGGCCACTTCTTAGCAACCTGGGAGACCCAGGTTCCTTGGAAGCTATAGGCTCTGTGTTTTTCTATCTGTATGGTACCTGCTGCATTCTCAGAGGATGACAGGCAGCATCAAACAGCTGAATCATGGAGTGTTGTACAGTCACAGAAATGCTGGCCAGTACTGTTTTCAGATATTAACCTTTGATGATGGCATTTAGTCAATCATTGCCCACACTATGGCAGCAAAAGGCTCCTCCTTATTCCTCATGGGTATTGCTGAGTTCTCTTCTGTTTCTAAGGTAGTTTTCTCAACCTCTTTTACATTTCCAAAGAGGAAACCAATGAATCAAATGGCCTTAAACCATCTTTTTTTCAGCATGTTATTTTTCCATTATATCTTGTGGTCAGCAGCCTCTTGTGCCTGCCTCCACAGGATTAAATTTTCCCTTCATGGCAGTATTAAGTTTGTATGATCCTGCCATTACCTGCTGTGTTTCCAAGGTGAGTCAGGTAATTTTGGTAGGATCTCAGAAGCAGGCAAGATCGACTGCAGCAATTTCTGGCACATGACAAGTACCACATTCCAGCTTGCCAGAAGCAATTATCTCTTTAATTCAAAGTTAGTCTGCATTCAAGGCAAGGGAACTGAGAACATGACAAGGAAACTGGAGAGCCATAATCCAAACTTTTGTGTAGTTAGAGCCATCTGAGATCCCATGCTGCCAAGACTGGACAAGCTATCTAAGACTTCATCACTCCATGCTTCAGTCCCTCTTCACATCCTCATGCAGTTTTGCTGAAGCCATGGACAGTCCATGTGGCTTCTACTATTTGGCATTTCAGGATTTTTGCCTGAGTTTCAAACAGTTACCAGAATGTAATGGGAAATGTGATCACAAGGGGTCCAGACTTGGTAGCTTTCCTATGTAGTTAATAAACCCATTTATTTAAACTTAGTAATTTCCTGTGGTCTGCAGCATATTTCCAGAAAGGAAACTCGAGAGCTGCTGTACAACTGCTGTCTATAAGCAGCACCACAGAAAGACAATACACAAGCCACTTTCATTTATTTCACAATTCGGAAGTAATCACACTCCTTTGTAGTCGTGTGCTTTTTACTCAAAGCTCTCCGTGTACTTCCCCTCAACACAAAGTCACGTTCTGTTACTAAAATTAATGCTTCCTGAACAGTGATCTCATGCCAGAAGAGCAGTGGTAACACCACTGACTCAGAGCCACCCGCGTACATCACTCCACCCTGCCAGCACGTTGCCAGAAGTCGTCGACCTGCCCTAAGGTGCAAGCTGACCCATGCAGAGTCCATACCCCAGCACCCTACCCAAGGTTCCTAATGTCCTGCTTTGTTTCCAGCTCCATAGCACAGCACAGCACTCACACTATCTTTCTCCATAAAGAGATAGCCAAAAGAAGTTTTAACTCAGCCTGTCCAAGCTGGGTGTTGGATTAATGGCCTCTTGATTTCCAACCATTAGTTAAATTCCCACCTGGTACTTCAGTGGTGTTTATTTAAAACAATAACAAACTCTCAAAACAGTATAGCATCCTGTTTTTTCCAAAACCAATCCATTTATGAAGAAGAGCATCATCACTCAAGACAACAAAAATAAATAGAAAAGGATAGTTACTTGGGGAATGTTACTACTGGTTGCCAGCTCCAGGCAGCTCATGCTGTGCCATCAGACCTTCTCAGAGTTCATCCCTATAACACCGATTAAATCAGTTGTCAGTAATCTGGCTAAAGAGAGCCTGTGGGGATGAGTTAAAACAGAGTAAAGAAAACTACAGCAATAAAGGAAAGTGAATCTGAGAAATTATGCATAACAGTAAACAGCGAGAAACCTGGCTCCTCTTTTCAACACCATAAATGGTTATGAAAATTCCATGTGATCATTACAGGGGTGGGGGGGCACACAGGAAGCATCAAATACTTACAATGCAAATTCTTGCAGATTTCAGCTGTTAATGCAGGCACTGCTGTGCCAGCTTCCCATCTTGCTGGCCCTGGGTGAGCCTACACTCCAAAGTACTGGGTAGTTTAGCACGGGGAAGTCTGGGAAGGGATCTAGAAAACATGTTCACAAAGATGTTATTTAAGACACAGAAATTCAAATTAGCAAATTTGTGGCCAGATTTTATCGTAATACTTGTATTTATTGCTTACCCAGAAAACAGACTATTTAACAATTCTCCCTGAACCCACAGTCAATGGAAGTATTTGCACTGCCCAGGGTATGCACAGTGACTCTGAAACTAAGCTGAAGTGTGAATTTCTAGCCAAGGCTTTTCACTGAGACCTTTGCCAGTGTGAGCTTTGGAGTGAAACAATCTCCCCATCCTTCCTTGGAAAGACTACCTCTTAAGCCCTGAATATCCCATATCCTCTCTTCTTTTCCCTGTTGTTCCCACACCATCTGTGCACATGCTGCCACCAAGAGTTATGATTCCTTGCCAGTGGCAACTACTCCTGATGGGGAACTGATGGGAGTAAGCAGAGCAGGCCCTAGCTGAAGGGAAAAATATTGCCCATGGTAAAGCACCTGAGGCCAGCCCCAGTCTTATATCCACGCCATTGGATACAAACAAGACAGCTCATGCAGGCTGGCTAGTAGTGGGGTAGGAGCAAGTTAGGTACCTGGAGGCTTCCACAGGCTGGTGTGGAGGGCACCCAGGCGAGCAGGTCCTGCCTCCATCCATCCCAGCCACCACAGACAGTGTCTGCTCACTCACAGCAGCTGGAGCTGCTCAGAGCTGGGGATAAGCAAGCATGCCAGTGGCCTAGAAGTTAGGGGAATATTGACACATGGGTGGACTTTAATTTGTGCAAGCAAACTCTAAATATCACTGCATTGAGGGCAATTGTATACTGTTACTGCTTTTCCAATTAGCCTGAGGTAATTTAATTGGAAAGCACTTAGATTCTCAGGTGGGGTTTGGGGGGTTTTCTCTAAAGCATGGACTGGAAGGGACTTTTAACTGGTTTCTGGGGGTTCCCCCAGGGAGCTCCATAGGCGGAGAGTCTGGAGGCTGAGAAGCATCGTTGTGTGGATGCTGTTTTATATACATGTGGTGGTAGCAATGTTACACCTTCACACACAGCAGAGCAGGCTATCTTTCATCTGCCTTTCCAAGCCATCACAGCACTTTTTTTTCTGCTTTTAGCCTTAGAAAAAATTGGAATAATTTCTCTGAGAGCAGCCAGGTTATGGATCTAAACCTTAGCTTCATTTGGTGGAGAAATCCAACCAAAAGGAAAGTGGGATTACAGAAAACTTGTATTCATACAATCATTGCTGTCTCCTCTCAGGCTTAGGATTTATACTTCGGTTAACTCTACATTTCTGACTTTTTGATTTAGCAGGATTGGCAGGGAAGAGCTGTCATAAATTGTTTCACCATCCTTTTTTTTTTCATTCTAAATCAAACAAACTTTGGAGGAAACTGTTTTACAAACAAAAAATAATATTTAATGAAACTTGGGAAGCTATCTTGTCCCAGTTTCACACTGAATTCTAGAGCAGTCACTCACACATAAAAATATGAGTGTAAAATGCTGAAGAGGATCTGGTTCTGGAAAACTTCATCTTGCCCATGTCATGAGAAGTATGTTTATATTACAAATGCTAAATATTAAAAAAAAAAAATCAGGCCAATATTAATAGCCAGAATGTTAAAAAGTGGCCCACTATGTCCATTTCACACAACAGAAAAATTGACAAGTATGGTGACTGCAAACATTTTCCTCATGCTTGGGTCCAAAATCATCTCTGTTTGCAAATGCATTCGGAGAAGTCACTTAAGAAGAGAAGGTGTGAAGTAAAACCCAGCTTGAAAGACATTAACACTTGCTGGCTCCTGAAGAGAAACTACAATGACAATTAGATTTGGCCATTGACAATGGAGCAGCTAATCACCAAAGCTAAAATCAGATTACCCAAAATGAAAATCTTTCCTGGCTGCAGCTGAGTTTCAGATGTTCTTATTGTAAGTGTACCAAGAGGAATTGCAATCCTGTTATCCAGACAAGGACCAAAAGCCCAAATCAAATACCAGACAGATTAAACTGTGGCTTCCCATATCCCCTCCCTCCTGCCAAGCCCAGAGCCAGGCACTGCCCCTCCTTGGACACCTCCTGCCAGGCACTGCCTTCAGCTCTCCACCAGCAGCCTCTGAGCCAACTCACAACACCCAACCTGCAGATCCAGTTTAAAAGACAATGTAAATGCAAACTGAAAAGTTTCTGTCTCATTGGTCTCTTGAGCTTTTCCACTCTTTGTGTTCACACATTGGTTGCAACATTGCACGTAAATTCAACAATAAATTTTATCCTCTGCTGGACAGGCATGTTGTGGTTAGAGATGGTGCAATATCATGTTGGCAAACATTTGGGCTCCTTGGTATTTTTGTAAATTTATTAATATTCAGCCAAAGTTTGCAGAAGGGTTTAGCTGAAAGGTCAATGAAAGAATATCTGCATATTGTAAATCTAATAATCAGAGAAGATGTAATTTGTGTAAATTTGTAAAAAAAGCCAAAGTAAACACATTAAAGAAATTGCTCATATATCTGAGGCTAAAAGTGGAGTAATAAAAATAGAAATTATGTACATAGGACCTATTGTGGTATAGAAACTTAACCTCAACATATTGATTGAGGCAGTTCTTTTCCCTGAATTAATATGCGCCTACAAGTGAGTATTTGTTTTAAGAAAGTTAAATAGAAAGGCCATGAATAAATATAAAGGCTGAGATGAAATAGCCATCTGGACTACATTAGCCCAAAATGCGTAATTGAAGCAAAGAGAGCATACATCCTTTGATCCAGTCACGCACAACCCAAATGAAAGTCAATGGGCAATTCCTCTTATCTAATCGTCGGAGAAGAGTTTGCAGCACATGTGAGTGAGAAGGACCACTGGAGAGATCCAGCTGCGGCCACCTCTGCAGCAGAAGGACTCCAGGTACACACCACAGGTATTCTTGTGTCTGGTGCTACATCAGGGCCAGGACTTTGGTGCAAACCCTAGCTAGGCTTATGTTTAAACTGCTAAATCCATGTGTCCAGCCTTGGCATCTTGCAGTTTCCACACAGATAGCAGCAGAACCATACGGCAGGGCAAGCTTGAGCTTGGCTCTGTGCAGCTGGAAGAGGTGGGGTGGCCTTGCAGTGCTGCATTCAGCCATGGTGGGGACACCCAGTGTCCCACAGTGAGCAAGGGTGGGCAGCCAAGCAGGGAAACATCAGCCCTTTTTAATCCAGAGTGGTCTTGCAAGCAATGGCATGGAGAGGGGCATGCAGTGTTGTACTGCTGCCTTGGAGTATCCTACGTTTGGTTAAAGGTGAGGACATGGGAATGGGATTGCCAAAAAACAACAGGAATGACAACCTGTAGTTTCAGAGTTTGAATTCTGCCTCAGCCTTTGAATCTAGGGCTGGCTCTGGTCTTCCAAGATGCACAGATGCACTTAACACTAAGGTGAAGGAGTAGACAGAATTGAGGTGTTTGAATAAGATTTGTAACCTACCACTGAAATCCCAGCCAACTCCTGAATGAGCTATAAACTAATCAGAAAGTGCCTTCAGTAAGCTCTGCTTCCCTGAGCACCTCCTTGCCCAGGCCATAAACAGCCCATCATTGAACTGAGCCCTGGAGCAGGCGGCTCTGCCTCCTGGCCCCTTGGTTAAAGATGTCCAGGGCTGGAAGTATCCCTGGTCCTAGATCAACACTGTTGTGCTGGCAGGAGTCTGGTGTCTAAACCATCGGAGCATAAGGAACTTCTCACTGCTGAGGATGGCTTGAGGGGACCCAATGCAGGGGCAGGGAGGGACAGGTAGTCAGGGAATAGCAGGGGGCCAGGAGGCAGAGGCACCTGCTCAAGAGCCAAGCAGGAATGTTGATTTGGTGATGGGCAGCACACTGCCTGAGGGAGGAGACAGCGGTGCTCGGTGCTCGGGAAAGCAAAGCTTGCTGAAGGCAGCTTCTGATTAGTTTTTTGCTTACTAAGGAGCTAGCTGGGATTTCAACAGCTGGTTCAACCACAGTGAACCAAACTGTCTCCTAGCAGAGCCCTGTTTGGAAAGGGGGAAGAAGAAATTTAGTGGAATCCAAGGAAATCATTTTTCAAGATCCCATTGTCAACTGCCAGCTTCTTGAATAGCTTTTCCATAATCTTTCTTCATTATCTTCCCAGCTCACAGAGCAAGGGAAATTATATGCAATGGTTCACATATATATACACACACAAATATGTATGTATTTTCTGACATTACAACATGAAATATTCGTGTAGAGAGTTTTTCCATTATTTCCCAAGGTCAAGCAGAAATTTCTTAGATGGGCTTGTCTGACTGGCATTATGTAGATCATGTTATAGTTTTAAAATGATTGAGATGATAATTCCAGAAAAAAAAAAAAAAAAAAAAAAGAAAAAACAATGCCAGAGCCTGCTGATTTTGAGAGTGGGAAACTTTAAAAGTTAAATTTTCAAATCCTAAAAAAACCTCTTCATGCAGTAACTTCCAGACTAAAACAGACCTGTTCCAACTAGCTCTGTTATGCAGTGGCAAGACTACCGGAGTAATTGAGAGATGTGCTTGATATGGCTCTCTTAATGGCTATCAAAAATTATACAATGAGTCCTGTGACATACTGGTCATGATGGATGTTACTGGTGGTAAAACAACCACCAGTCAAGTGAATGTGTGTGCTCTCTTCCAGTTAGTTAAGAAAGTCTGTGTTATATCCAGAGTACAGACCCAGCAGTACAGAAAGGGCAGCTGAAAAAATACACTTTGCCTTTGAATAACAGCTCAGAGTCCTGACAACTCCCTTATTTAAACCCAATCTCCAAGCTGGAAAATAAGATGAAACAAGTTTTCTGTTGGACTGTATCACCCACTATTTTGACCATCCTCTCACTGGAGGATGTCTTCCCCTTGTTCCCCTTGTTCTCCTCAACAGTTTGGAAGAACTTTTTTTTTGCCATTTGCATTTCACCATATTAAATTAGTAAAACTTGCACAAGAGTTCAGAAAAGAGGATGCCCCATATCCCAGACGCTCACTCTTTCCCACGCAGCATGGCCACCCTCCTGCACTGTCCATCTGCCAAGTAAAATTCAACATCTTGGAGACAAATGGCAAGGGGGAAAGATTTTTCATGAGAAATAGTGAATTTTCAGAGCAAACACTATATTCATATTTGTCAGGAACAAAAAGTACCATTTATAGCCACGTGCGGCTGAATATAAATGAGTTTGCACAGCTGAGTTAACTTTAACCCTGCTGGGGAGGAAGAGATTTAGCTTAACTGGAAAACCCTACATAAGATTTCTCCTGCCATAGCCCCGTGCACTCTTATACTGGCCCTTTTGGTCACACCACTGTAACCTGCCAGCAGCCTGAAAGATTTGTAAATGAAACACCATACTCCAGGACCAGGGGAAAGATAGACAGTTGAAGATTTTTTTCCACCCTGTTGAATCCAAGCCCAAATGCACTTGCAAACCTACCAGGAAAGCCCTCAGTGCTCTTACTTATCCTGACTTCATCGTGGTTCCATGAAATCTGAATATGCTGTCTGAAAATTATGTCAGGCTGACCCATCTGAAACAGGAAGGGTGAAGTCAGAGGGCAAGGCAAACAAACACAATTGCTACCTTTTGTCCCATTTCCGAGTCAGTCTCTCAGGGTCTGTAGTTTCTCATCTAGAGACGTGGCTTCAGGCTCCTGCTCTGATCCAGCTGTTCCCCTGGGTGTTTCTGATGGAATTGGCTGGTTTCTTGGCCTGCTGTAGCACTCACAGCACCTCTGCCCTCCCTGAGGCAGCTGGCTCTGTTGCTTGGTCAACAAGACCTTGTTTCACTCCTGCAGCCTCCCATTCATGCCTGATTTGGGGCCCCCTGGTAGGACTCCCCATTGCTGATGTGGAGCTGTGTGTTCCAGGCTGTAGAGAGGATGTCTGTATGTGACAGTGGCTGAGTGTGCCACTTGCTGCCTCCACGCCCTCGTGGGGAAGCCCAGGGGAGACCAGAGGTCTCTTTGATGAGGGTCAAACTCTGCCACTTTCTTCATCATTTGTCAAGTTGCAGCTGGAGATACTCAGGACACACTGTGATTAGCTGATGTGGACTCACTATCAGTCAAACACAGGCTGCCAGAGGAATAACTAAAGAATACAAAGGAAGGGGAAAACAATATATCTGGGATTTGTCCTCTTTCCACCCCATGCATGTTGTCTGAGTTGAGTTTCATGGCTTTGTACATGTCCCTGGCTGCCAGCTGAGAGCAGGAGCAGCAGCTGGGCTGTGACATCCTGCAGAGCTGGGGGTGTGCAAGCTCCAGAGCAGTGCAGGACAGGAGGTCCCAGACTTTCCAAACGTGGCTCTGGCTGGGCCTACTCAGGAAGGCAGCAGCTGCTCTACAAGGCAAGGTGTTTGTGTGGCTGCAGGCTGTGGAGCTGATGCAGTCATCCCTGTTGAGCTGGTAGGTCTGATGTTGCTGGAGACATTGAGCTGTGGTATCAGTCAAGTGTCACAGGTGCCAGCAACTTCTTTCAAAGCAACTTCTGCCTCCACCCCTCAGTGAGAAACAGGTTTAAAAAAGAACATCTTCAGGACAGTGTATCTAGTTCATCCTTTGAGTCAAAGCTTGTCAATTCTGGCTGTAAATAGGCAATCTGAGTAACTTTGGATGGGTGGGTGAGTCAGTGGATACACCTTTGTTAAAACCCCCCCAGCCTTGGTGGCCTTGTCCTGGATCAGCAGCTGTCCACATCTGGATCCTGCTTGCTGACAGCTGGAAAGCTGAAACAGGCTGTGATTCACCTAGGAGTTGGACGGGATGATCCTTGTGGGTCACTTCCAACTCAGAATATTCTATGATTCTGTGATGGAGGAGCTTCTCCAGATTTTTCTATCCAAGGCCACTTCAACATTGGACATTTTCCTGTCCAAGGCCACTTCAACATCAACCAATTTCCTAAAGTACATGCAGTCCCTGGAGGGAAGGTGGAGTCATGGACTCAGCAGGGGAGCTGGCAGGCACATGTTTAGTCCTTGATCCCTAAGCAAGAGTGTAAATGCAGGAAAGCAAAGTTTTCCAGGAAAACAGGAAAAAGAGAAAGGGAGGGAGAAGATTCAACTTGCACACATTTTTATATTGAGATGCACTTGTCAAGAACCATGAAACCAACACTTCGCTAAGAAAGCAGAAGCCGTGAAGGGCTCATTTGCTGACAGGCTCAGTCTCCTGTGGCTGTTGAACTCAAGACCTACAGGGAGGTGAAGTACAATCATTTATATTGTTCAAAAAGCCACTGGGTTTTGTCATAGCCTGCCACAGGAGTACAGACACCTACAGATCTGGGAGTGTAGCTCAGATCAATGGCAACACTAGAAAGGAGGGAAAAGTTCCCTGGGGGTATTGAAAGCTTAACAGCCCCCCAGTCTTCAAAGGCAGCTTAGCAAGAGAAACAGATCCCACAAACTGATTTCTGCAGGCACTGCTTTTCTTTTCCAGTGCTGGAGATTTCTCACTTTAAAGACTCACTTCCTCTACAGTGCTCACACAAGATCAGTATAATAATATTTCCCCCTCCTCCCTGGTGTCTTCCAGTCTCCCATGACTTATTCAGATCACAAACACTGTCAGCTCTTCTGCAGTCAACCCTTCACACGGACAAACAACAAACAACTGCAAATCATTCCCAAGGTTTGTTTTCCCAGTGCTGCCAGATTTTTTCAAGACATTTTATAAAAACCATGCAAAATGACTTGTCCTGACCCATGGGCAGCAACGCCTGTAGCTCATGGCAAGGGAGCTGTTAACTGCAGGCTGCCATTCTCTCCTCTCATTCCATCCATTCAGGTCTCTGTCTGTCTGTCCTGCCATTGTCTGTCAAACCACAGCCCCTGGCTTTTGGGCAGTCAGGAATCTGGCAGAGGTGGCATAGGACACCAGGCAAAAATCCTGCTCACATGCATCCACAAAAATGGTGCAGATAGTCCTCCTGATATGTTCCTTATTTTCAGAATGCTGTCATGGTCTGGGAATGCACAGCTCTGCATCTTTCTATGTCATCCTTCCTTTAAAGAAAGTTGAAAGCCTGCTGTTTTGCATGTCACATGCAGAGATAGGCAGAACAGTCTGGGTCCTCTGCAGAAGAAAGACAACACAAGAAAATTAGTAACATTTGGGGTGATTTTACTCAACCTATTAAGAACTGTAGTTCTGACAAAAGATAAATTGCCAGCAACTGAAGATGGCATAACAAGGAGAAACTGAAATATCCTTTATTAGCACATATGTTGGCTCAGTAAATTATCTAATTTCTGTCTAATTTTTCTATCTTTGGTCCCTGCCTATCCATGGCACTACTTCATGCAATAATAAAACGTTTTCTAAATAAAGCTCCAAGCCCAAAGACCCCACTCTGGATAAATTAATGGAAGTAAACAAGCAAGCAGCTAACTGGAGCTAATTATATATCTGCCAGCAGCCTTGCTTTTAAGCACCTTACAGGTGAACATTTTAATTACTTAATGTGCTCTATTGTTCTTGAATTAGATATAAGAAAAATAACATTGATCCAATCCTTCTTTTTATTTTTACACACTGGAGTTGGAAGGCAAGTGGCTTTGTAAGGGGATTATGCATGTGTTAATCCTCTTCAGCTATGATAAAGTTCTCTGCTTCCTAGTGAGGATGTTTAACCCTCTTCTAACAGCTGAAGGAAGCTGGAGAAGATGAGTTACAGCTTGGGAGAGTTGAAAGCAGAAAGAAAGAAGCATTTGCTTCTTATCTTTTGCCATGCTGAATATTGCTTATCACACTAGTATGAATACAGTCTCAAATTTAGCAGGTCCTGTAAGAAAGCAGGTGAATATCATTCCAGCACGGAACCTTTAGTTTCCTTTTTCTATGCTGTAATGGGCTCAGAGTATCAGCAGCATCCTAAAAGCACACCATCAGGAAGAGGGGTGAAATGTAATTCCCATCTCAGCAGGTGGAATTATCCATTGCTGAAGTCCAGTATTCCTGCATCTAGAAAACAGCATTATGCTGTGAGGACCAATGGGGAAAAGAGATCATGCCTCCAGTCAATGGAGCACCAGGAGCATGTACCTGGACTCATCCCCTGTAATTTGGGTGCTTGCAGGAGGTGAAGGCTGGTGTTAGCTACACAGCTGCTGTCAGCAGTGAAGGCTCCTTTGAAGTTCACCTGCAACTCCAGAGAATGATTAAACTATCCAAAACCTCCTAACCAACCCTCTAAAGGTGCCTATGGAATATTCTTGACTGGCAAGGAAGCCTATGGGGACTCTGCACCTAATTAAGGCTCTTCCGTGAACTGTCTTAAGTGGAGATGAAACCAAGCATCCTGTCCTGCTGCTGGGAAAGGCTGACTGCTGCATGACAGAAAGTGACATGGATGCTGAGGGAGAAGAGTGAAAAATCATTGATAGGAGAGCAGAACAGAAGCTGATCCAGGACACATCTGTCACCCACTCAATGCTGAAGCCTTGTGGGACCATATTAGGTGGAAGGACAGAGATAAGCCAGGAATCCAGCTCAGAAACAAAGGCTTTATTTTAGTTCATTTTTCTTTTCACTTTAAAATGGCTGTTATCCTCTCATCAAGTTCAAAAAATAATTAGTCCTTAATGAAAGGATGCGTCAAGGCAGAAGAGCATGGCTAATGAAAACAAATACCAGGGTCTGACAGGTTTAAGAAGAGTATTTAAAAAGCAGAACTTGAAACTTTTTAACCTAGTACAAACACTTGGGTCATCATCTCTTTAATTCTTGCTATAGCAGAACAGGGAACACCCCAGCGCAAACATCAGCTCACTCAGCAACTACAATAAATGCAAAACCAAAACCAAGGTCCTGGTGTCAGTGGCAGGCCTTTATGAAATCATCCACTCTTACAAATTACAGTTTCTTCATACAGGAAGGCATTGTATGCTTGGGCAGAAAACCACAGCAAACAGGTTTCTCTGGAGCTGTCCATCCAAGAACTGTGCAATGTAGACAGCACTGCAGGTGAGGTCTCACAAAGGCAGAATCCCCTCCCTGGCCCTGCTGGCCATGCTGCTTTGGATGCAGCCCAGGACACATCTTGCTTTCTGGGCTGCGAGTCCACATTGCTGGGTCACGTCCAGTTTTTCATCCACTGGAACCCCCAAGTCCTCCTCCACAGGGCTGCTCTCAATGAGTTCTCCCAGTTTGTAAGCAAGATCTTCTACTTTGCCCTATGTGTGTTGATCCACCTTCAGCAAACACTAATTTTACATCAACAGCCAAGGTATTGGTCATGAAAGCTCACTGGAAGAAGAAGGTAAATTGAAGTAAGCCACTGAAACAAAATGAAATGAAGATCAGAATATAAAAATGGAGGGAGTATCACCTAGCTCCTGTTTCCATCTTGCATTATATTTTCATTTTTTTAAGGACTAAGAGATGTGCATAACATTCATAGATTTAATATACAAGCCCTTTTTTAGGAAGTCCCATGGTAATTTTCAGGTAACAGCATGGAACCAAGAGGTCTGGGATTTTACTCTTCTTTGTCTTCAGCTTCCTGAGGAAATGTAGACAAGTGACTTACCCTTTGTCCCCATTTCTATTCTTTAACGTGAACATACTAGCCACTCCCCCCCATCAAGTTTACAATGACCTGTGTATTGTTCCAAAGAAATTTCAACATGGAAGTGGTACAAGAGAAAAAAAACCCCTCTACAGCATGAAAGATCATTACTGGTAATTGTGTTACCATCCCTGTGAGAAGCACTGGGACTGAATGAACAGCGTGTGCTGCTGAAACCTGAAGTCACCAAGTGGAACATTTCACCCTGAGAGATATTTTGGGATGTTTAGAGAACATGTCACCAGGAAATTGCAATTCAGCTCTATCTGGTTTCCCCACCCCAACCTCTGTCCTGCTATTCCAGATGCATTTTAAATGTGGGCAAATGGAATGCATAGATGTGGATTTGGGAGCCAAATATGGCAAAGTCAGCAAAAGGGCAGAAATAATAGTATTTAAAAAGTTATAAGCATCTTTTTGCATCACCTACAACCCTTACAGCATATAAATAAGAAAAAACGCAACCCTAAACATCTCAGCTAATGTAATAAAAGGTCTTGGTTTTCTTCCAAGTTATTTATTTAATGGAAAAATATGACTCTTAGTGATATTTTTCACTGTATTCTTTTTCTTCTCTACTAAGTACTGAAGTCAGGCTACAACAAAACCCATACAGGCTTACCTACATTAGTGGCTACCCTATGCAGAACCAGATTGAGAAGAGCAAGGACACTGTTTCCTCCTGCAAGGAATGACAGCTGCAATTTCTTCTTCCAGCTGACCATATGAAAGTTAAATTACGTTTTTCCCCATTAGCCAATAGCCATCTTAGAGTTAATAGATAGAAGTCATAGTAATTGGCACAAGCTGGGTGCCTTATTGAGGTTTGTGACCAGAAGGATTTTCCAAAACTTTAGAAGAAAATGACACTTCAAGGAGAAATGGGAATTCTTTGCAGATGGAATGAAGTTCTGAATGCTTGCTGATAAAACTCTGAGTCATCCAAAACTCTGAGCCCCATAAACACATGAAACAGTAACAATGTGCACCACAGAAGCCAGTGTCCCAAAGAGATTGGCAGGGATGAGGGGCAGGCTCATCTGAGCAAGGAGATACACTCACAACTTCATGGCTACAGCCACACACTCAAGGGAATGGGCAGCACTGGAGATCATGCCCCAGTTCAGCTGAGCTCCTGGCAGCAAAAAACCGAACCACCTTTTCAAACAGCAGTCATCCTATCCCTCCCAGTGCCCTACACAAAGGCCAGTGGGAATAGGAAGAAAGCCAAAAGAACCCTGACCAGAGCTTCATCTCAAAGATCCTCAGCAGAAAGTAGTCCTTCCTTCAAATCTGGAAGGTACTCAGACAAGAAATTGGTACTCTGTGTATGGTGGAAACCAGAATAGAGGTCTACTGCTCTTGCTCTCCAAAGACTAGAGCTATCATTTAATGCTTTAAATAAAAGTCTTCTCAAAGGTACTCATTTGATTTTATTTTGCTTTGGTTATTCTCTAGCAAATTTGACAAAAGAGGCACTTTGCAGGACTGTGTGCATGGCACTTGTAATTAAAGTCAATGGGAGTTATGAAATCTTTAAAACTGAGCCTGAGTGGCTAAAGCCAGTAGCCCAAAATTAGAAGCAACATTTGAAAATCCAGGTCACATTCTTTGTGTATTTGTGTTACAGCATCACCTAGGGGCTGCAACTGAGATTAATGCCTACTCCTCCTGGGCCTTCCAGGGGTACAGACTTGGATGCTTCCAAATGTTCAGATGTGCTGTAATCATTGTCACAGAGACTGTACTGAACCAGGCTCTGAGCATTTTGATGAGAAAGTTCATCTGGTAGATTTATATGTACATATAGCAAATGCACACAACTATTTTATGCTTTGTTTTTTGAGCAAGAACCACTAAAATACTGAACTGGAGGGCACAGCAGTTGTAGAACATACTTTGGATCACAGCCACAGGAATGCTGCTGCTGTAAATTCCCCTACTCTAAAAACATTAAATAAGCC
This sequence comes from Cettia cetti, assembly GCA_013401135.1. NCBI lineage: Eukaryota > Metazoa > Chordata > Aves > Passeriformes > Sylviidae > Cettia > Cettia cetti. The sequence goes on along the minus strand of VZUI01026786.1, from coordinate 32,486 downwards.
ATCCAGTTATTTCATGATCATCTGAAAACTGAGATCCTCAAAAACGATGAAAATTGAACCCATGTGTATCCTTAGTATAGTCTGGCACTCACATTGTTGCTGATTATAGGAATTCAATGTTTATAATTTGCATTCTTTCCCACACTTGGGGTTTTTTTTCTGCATTGAAGTAAAAACTCACTTCATCTTACCAAAATATAATTTAGACTGTTGAGGGCAAGACTGCTCCTTTGTGAGAAAAACAAAATCCAAGCATGAGAGACCAATTCTTGCCTTTCACTGAGAAATGATGGAAACAGAAGATACAGTCCAAATTAAAGACACAGAAAGAAGATGGAAATAGAAATTGATACCCCTGAATTTCCAAAATCTCTTGGGATAACCATGACTTGGACTCAGAGTACAAAGACATTTGGTAAATTTTGCTGAGCAGCTGTCCAAAGTGAACAGAAAACTCACAAACATACAACAGAACACTTGTGCAGGATCTACTCTTTGTGACGTTCTTCAGGCGGATAGCACAATTGCAAAAAGCAATTGCAATAACACAAATTGCAAAAAGCAGATTTAGAATCATCCAGAAACAAACAAACAAAAAACCCCCAAACAAAACTACTTTCTCCAGACCCAAACTGGGTTGCTAGAGCCACCCTCATGGTTTATGCACACAGCTCTCATGTACAGGCAGGTTACTGGCTTCATTGGTACAATATAAAACCTGAGCAAGCCTGAAGACCTACTTATTATCTTCACACTGGCAATGGTAAACCCTCTGGCCCAGCTGTGCTAGAAAGTGTATCACTTAGTCCAAAAAAAGCTGGAAGTAACAGAGCCTATCAACTGGCTTGGGGGGGGGCTCATACAAATGAAACCAGCACAGGCAAAGGCACCTGAGGTGCACCTGCAGCCACAGCACTGACAGATGAGTGAGCAGGCATAAAGATAACAGACCATGTACCCTGCTGGGCATAAGCCAGGAGTCTGCCTGTCCTTGAACTTTCAGCCCATTGTATGAAGAGTTTATGGTTTTCTAGTCCTACTTTCTTTGAGTAATATATAAGTGCCCAATTCCTGCCCAGCCATGCTAAAGCAAAGTAACATGGGCAGGATGTTTGTCCAAAACACATTTCCACTCAGCTGGGCAACTGCATCTTTAGGGAACTACTTGATTTTGCTGAATTAGGACCAGGGCCTGCCATAGCTCCAGAGAAACAAACTGTGGTGTGGATAAGAAGGCAGACCACACCTGCAGACAAAGGGAGCCAGAGTACTGCAGGAGGTATTTTGAGCATACAAGAAGTAAATCAGCTCAGAAATCTCTGGTTAAACCTAACTGTGTGCTCCTTAGAGTGCTCCAGCATATACCAGAGGGAAGAGGTGGTTCAGGAGATAATGCTTAGGCCCATGCATCCATTAACAGGATGTAGCTAGCTGAATGTGAGCATTTGGACACTAAAGGAGGCCACCAACACCTCTTTCAATCACAAAGCTTTTGGATCCAGCTTCTAATCTGGGCCAAATCATATGATCTTAATAGTGTGCAAGTTGTGCCACAGCATGACTGAGCACAGATGAAGCCACTAGGCCCATTTGACACTGCTGATTAAGCTCCACCCTCAACAGCAACTACCAAGACATAAAACAAAGATTGGTCAAATATAGTAGAGCTCCATGCTTATAAAGGAACACATTTTTGAAGTGTTGCTTCTTAAACAAAGTTTCTTCCACTTTTCCAATTTTTTTCACAGGCTTTTTAATGCTTTAATGAAGGATGAAAAGGTAAACACCCTCCCCGCCCCTTCTCTAATGCAGTAAGCAGTGTTCTGAGAGAGGTGGCTCCTATAAAATTTTTAATCAGGTATTTTCCCACCCTTCAGAAGAGGTTTAGAAACTGAGCACTTGACTTTTAGGTGTTCTTCCCAGACTATGAACAAGCTTAAAGTCCTTAAGTTAGGCCATCCCTAACTTTACTACAACCTCAGAATGTATGGCCTCACTGTAAACCAGAATTCAAAACGGTAAGTTGTGTTGAAGGACAGCCCTTCCCAGCAAATCAGAAAGGCCTAGTATTCAATGTCTGTGTGGAGAAGGAGCTGAAGAAGAAAAGGAAAGCTATGCTGCTTTACAAACTACACATCTGGCTCTGAAGAGGTATCAAGAGCTCACAATAGGTTTTAGGAATAACAACTGGAAAGTGCTGTTGTGGGAACTGTGGGCAGTGGAAGCCAAAGCGAAGTGTTTTAGACATTCAGTGGCACCTTTGTACTGGCTGTTTACTTGCTGACAGCCTGTCCTACAGTCCTGGTACAGGAGGCCTCATTTCTTCTTTGAAGGTCTGTCATGAGACCATCTTGTAACTCAGCTCTCCCCATCCAATACTAAATAAAACCAAAAAAGAACAACAAGGCAAGAACTTATCCTGTACACTAGAAAAACTTCAAAAGGGATAATGCAACTGTTCTTGTTATCAGATCTGCTGCTCCAAAATAATAAATTACAGCAAAATCTCAGAGAGCACTGTAGGCTGCTCAGGAACAACTGTATTTGTCAAAAATCATTTACTTAGAATAAAACATAATAGGTTCTAAAGGCAGTATGTCATCATTCCCTATGCCTTACAGGTACAGACGAACACACATACTGGTGACATGGGCTGATTTACTCAATTATTGCAAAATACAATACTTTGCAATCAACACAGAACAATTCTATTCAAAATTATTAAATATGCAGTAACATCTGTGTCCTCTTGTGATAATAAAGTAAAAAAAAAGGTTTTAACAGCTGGAACAAGTGATGATCTTCACAGAAGAGTAACAAAAGAATTGGCAAAAACCATGCTCAAAATATTTAATTAGATGTGGTGTATGATCTATACAGCAACCTTACAACTGGAATTCAGTGCACAGCATGAGCTCTGGTTTTTTGTATACCTCTACTTTAAAACTCTCCATTTTTATTTAATCTACCAATTAAAGTTCTTGCCACTACCCTCTGCTTACACCATGCTGCCTCAAATTAGCCTCCCTTCAATGACTGACATTGATGGACAGCCTCTGGAAGGCCAATTCCAATCCCTCCACAGCAGCACGGGAGATCACTGGAGGACAGAGAAAAGGAAAAAAAAACATCAGAAGCAGGAAAGTAGGAATGAGAGGCTGTGACAGAACAAGCAGTTAAAAACAGGACAGTGCATCCATGACTGTTACAAAACACTGTTCAAGCAGCAGAACTCATATATGGATGCTTGTTGCTAAACAGCACAGTGATTTGTCACTGTAGGTGTTATACACATACAGAATTCAGCAACAGCATGGTAATTGATAAAACTGAGATCACTAATTTTACAGCAGTGATCAAAAGCACCTTTCCAGTGCATTCACGTGCAAAGCTCACATCCAAAATGATGGTAACTGAAAATACAGTTGTCAGTCAGTGGAGGACTTGTGAGAACACATGTGAATTCCAGCAAGAACTGCTGATAGAGGAGACTGTGTGTCAGTAACAAAGCAGCACTTGAATAGTTTACTTAAGTTTCCCTTCTCCCTAGCCATCTCTCTTTTAAAGCAAAGTAAGAAAAAACTCCAACAAACCCAAGCAACAAAAAACCCCTAAAAATATCTCAGAAAAAAACAACCAAACCCCCACAACAAACAAAACAGAAAAACCAAACCAAACCAAAAAAAACCAACACCCTCCCAATCTCCCCCCAAACCAAACACCACACAACAACAAAAAAAGAAGAAAAAACACCCCAACCAAACACAAAAGTTTAAAGTAAAAAGACTTAATTGGAAATAATTTAAATGTGTTGTCAAACAACATTTCTTCAAGGCCAAGCTGTTGTAATAGTATACAGAAGTCAGTTTCCAACAAGATGACAGTTCAATATTTCTCTTTCCAATATTTTTAGGGTGCAGTTCAGCAATGTGAGCACCAGGTCTGCATTTACAAAATGTGTGCTTGCCCCCACAGGCAGGTAGATGTTGTACTTCAGCATCTGTTTACACATGTGAGCTTTGTATACATAGTTGGTGTGTATACCCCTTGCAAGTACAAAATAGGCTCTCACATTGGGAACCACAGTACTTAAAATACCTAAACAATTAGATTTCAAACCTCTTACTTTGGTATTGAATCAACAGAAAACTTACAATGCCATTCTTCAGTCTTACACAGACTGAGTTTATAACCAAGGAAATAAAAGAGATAACAAGTCCCAGTATCCAAAGAAATCTACAAATACATTCGTCAATATGAAGTACATTACAAATACAAAGGCAATATATGGAATTGCTATAGTATGAATGAAAACCAAGTAGTTGTAGGAGAGCCTGAAAGTCTTCCTAACATATTTTTTCATATTACATTAAATGTCACTGCAGCAATGATGATATTGCAGCTTCTACAACATTACTTTCCAAGTTGTACACTCCATGTTTGATTGAAAAGCAGGGTAGGAAATTAAAGGCCTCTGAGGAGCTCAGCAGCAACACTTAAGTGCATTGAAAACATTGATAATCTGTGGCACATAGGAATTGATGGATTACACAGGATACTTTCTTCTATTTACAGTATCATACACTTGTATAAAGTCTCTGCATTTTTTCTTTAGTACCTAGCCTGTGGCAAATCACAGTAACATTAGTCAAAGAAAAAGGAAATCTGATTTTCTCATAAAGACTAAGTAACTAATGGGTATTACTTATCCTTGCTTAAGCTACCTATCCCTCTGAATGCCTTGAATACCAACATTTAATTGGCACTAAAACATTTTGATAACTTAATAAAGAAACTGCTTGCTCATGATTTCTTACCTCTTGACTTAATTATTACATTCACTGCTGGAGAATTATCCACTTTGCTAGATGTCACAATTAATATATTAAAAGAAACCAAAAGAACAACCAGACAAAAAGCAAATCACTCCTCTCAAAAAAGAAAAAAAAAAAAACCCTGCAAGAATGAGTGACTTTGCTGTTGAGTATCTGATGCATGATAGGAAACACCACAGCAATGGGGTCTATCACAGTGACATCATGCTGCCTCTCAGACACCAAAGACTACAGCAAGTCTTCACAAATAATTATGCTTATGAAGATAGTAAGCAACTTAACTTCAACAAAAAACTGCCTTATCACCAAGCTCAGTAGGGCATCTGAGCCTTCAAAGCAGTTTCTGATATCAGTTTGAAAACAATAGGATTTCTGGGCCCAGCTAGGATGGAAGCAAATAGAAGGAAGTAGGAAGAAACATTACACACAATGTGGCACAGATGAAAAAAAGACAAATTTACACTTGAAAATGCAAAACATGCTACAATAGAGGAGGAAAAACAATGAAATAACATGACCTCTGTCACTGAGGACAGGAGGCACGGCCCTCTACTGTGAGGCAGATTTTTATATATGTATTTTAAAAACTTAAAAAACCTGAAAATGTATGACTCAAGCAGGAAGACAATGTAGAACAAAAAACCCTCTGTGTTTGAAGATCAATTTCACATTCCTTAAAAGAAACCTGGACCCATTTCCTTCTTGGTAAAACCCTGACATGTAAGGCCTGAAGAGCCTTTAAACAAAAGCAAGCAATATGAATTTTTTAAATACTAACAGTTGCATGGGAAAGTTTTGTTGTGAGACTGAGAAAGAAGGGCAGAGTAGTCAAAAGGGTTGCGTACTCTTCTAGAAAATAACACAATAAACCAAATTTAAAAAAAACAAACCCAAACAAGTATGCCAACTGACTATCAGTTTACTAACCTGTGTGTTTAAGTCCTCAACTAAGATATTAAAATGAACTTGCAACACCTGAACACAAAACAGGGAGTACCTGCTATGATAAAACAACATTTTTTCCCAGTATACCCTTTATGAACTTTTTTGGTGCCACACACTAAAGAAATTAGATTTACATCAGTGAATGGCAAGTGTCATCTGCACTACACTGGTGGCTCCATCTTCATCATCCTTCTCTTCAACACTTTCTTTTTTAAACTTTAATTTAGAAATGGATCTTCCATTTGGTAGTTCAGAGCCAGATCTGATCTTCTTTGTCACTTCTGGTCACACTGTAGGATGTCTTTAGACACCATTCCTATTTCTTGCCAATTCCATTTGATACTTTAGATTTGGAGTGTCGATTCCTCCTTCTAGATGAATGGCTTTCACTATTGACTGAATGTTTTGGTGGACTACTGTCAGCACCTGCTGAGAAATAAATATTTATTTAATACACATACCTATGTATTGTCAACATATAGTTGACATTGTCAACTCCTATCTGAAAGGCAGTAAAGCTTTTTAGAGCTAGTGTTTACAGTATGCATTATTTCAGGCTAATACAAACTGGTTGATACTTGTACTCCATCTAGTGGCTTATTTTTTTTAAAGCAATTCTTAAGATTCCTGTAAAATTCCTTCCCTCACTCCAAAAAATTGGGTGTTTGCTATAGCAGAGTACAGTGGTGAAACATCTTACATTTTAAATCATATCAATAATTATACCTTCCCATTTTTCTTAGTGGCAGGTACTACTATCAGAAATTAAGAATAATGTAAGCAAAGTCTTTTAAGGATCTATTAAGCATATACTTCTAGATTTCAGTCTTTCAAATGACAGAATATGTTTTATTCTGAGAAAAAATGGGAGGCAGTGGGCACCAAAACAAGAAATCAAGAACAAAATGTGTAAGAAGCTGAAGCCTGTAATTAATGAAGTAACAGGAAGTTACAGAGAAAGGACTTTTTTGATCAGATTTCTCCAACATGCATAAATGGGACAAACATTCTGAGTACAAATAATTTTTCTCTAAAATATAAAATTCCACAGATTTACTAAACTGAAAATAAACATCCAAAAAAATCAAGTATGAAATATAAAGAAGATCTGCTGTAGGTGCTTTTCAAGTATTTGATACATAAGAAATATTTTTAATTTTACAAACACCTGGAACATAAACTCTGACAGGTAACTTCCAGGTGTGAATTTTTGATATTTGTTGAGTAAGACTACACCAAAAAGCCAATGAAGGAGGCAGATAACTGACCCCTAGTGTAGGGAAGTCAGAAAGAAGCTGCCTTTGCCTTGTGCAGAGAAAGCTGCTTATGATCATCAGCACTGAACAGCAAGGCAAGGGATAGTAAACACAAGGTCCAGGGCACATTGCTGACTATTTCTTAACAAGGAGAAATAAAAGTACAGCAAATCAAACATGCAATGTTCAGAGAGAAAACCTGTCCAGAGTAGTTATGAAATGCATAATGCCCTACACCTACAGTAATGGCCTGGAGTAACAGCAGAAAAAAAAATCAGTTGACACATTAAAAAATAAATACATTTCCAAGAATCAGAATTTAAAGGGAGTAAAGAAAAATAGCTTAGCAGCTGATTTATCTGCGTTGGTCCTATAGGGATGCTAAAACAAGTCCAGGTGAAACTAGGTAAATTTCTCAAGCCTCATTTTCTAGTGCTGAGCCTTAATGATACCACTTCAAGAATACAGAATTACCAATACCTCTGCTGAATTTAGAATGAAGCCAGGAAGCATCTGGACTGTATGGACTGTCTTCACTTTCTGATAAGGTCTGCAAAAACAAGAACACATGTCATTGGGATGTTGGTGATTCTTGTTACCAGTACTCCTCTCATTTGCAACTGGACTTATAAATTGTGGCAGAAGTTCTCATAAAACACTCAGACATTGCTTCAGACATTTCCCTTCCTATTTAGAAGGCACCACACAGATGGTACAGTAAGAACTCACCACTTGCCACATGATCTGTTGTGTAACCAAGTATTCTTAATATTCCCCTAGCATTCCACCTGTACAATGGGAACATTAGCTAACCATTCATCCTTGAACGCTTTGCTAAAATTACGGCCTCATTTTGAGTAACTAAGAGGACAGCATTCTTTAGAAACCACAGTGTAATTTGGGATCTGTCCAAGGCCTGCTGAATTCAGAGTTCTTTCTATTGACTTCAGCCACACTCTAGACCATCCCCCCTTATCCCCATTTATGCTAACTCTGGTAAAGAATTCCAATATCTAGGAGCTTTGGAGTCTTAACTCTGGAATTAAAAAAAAAAATAAATAGGCTTCTTTAATATAAATACCTTTTCTCGGTGGCCGTAGTATTCTGCATACCAAACCATGCCATATAAACATAGGAAAGTTGTAAAGGCCTAAACAAGGGAAGAGAAAAAAAGAACAGCAACAAAAATCTGTAAAACTTTTTCCAAATTCCTTGCTGATTCAAGGTCTCAGAGTCCCTGGAGTTGCCACATTTAGACTTTCATGCTCTGTTTCTCCCTGCATCTTTTGTCAGGATGAGTAAGACTCGTGCATCAACTTCAAGCTACACACAGAGCCTGCCACCATGGGGTATGCAGAACAATTCTCAATAGGAGCAGGAAAATACATCCACATCACCCACAGGAAACACTGCCAGTAGGATTTCTGTCCACACTGTACAGTCATCACACAAAGGCAGTTGGTAGGCACTTGGAGGTATATTATCAGGGACCACCAGTCTGGGAGAAAACCAAATTGTCCTTCTCTCTGCCTTATGCTTCAGGCTATGTTACATACTTGGTTTTGTGGTACTCTGATCTGAGAAGCAATTCAATACTTTTCTCCTCTGGAGTATCAGGAATAAACTCACCATGCTAAATAAGAGAACAATAAATTCTGACTCCCCCTCACCTGTTCAAACTGTGTTACCAATTAGAAGGGAGAAGTATTTATCTGCCAGCCCATTATAAATGCCTTATTTTTCACTGACCATGAAAAATGTGTTTGGCATCAGAGTTACAAGTCTGGCAAGACAAACATCCATTTACTGTTATAAAATGGGCATTTCATGCTGCATTTGCAGTAATCACACTGAAGTACAGAAAGTTACAGGCTTAGTGAGAATGATTTGCTTGATAAATGAGGGTTGTTTATGTAGTTGTAAGACTTTGGTGTGGCACAACAAGCATTGCTTATTAACACTATCCATTAACTCCTGGTCATTTCCAGCAGGCACTACAGCAAGCTGCACCAAAGCTAGGCTCAATCAAACTGACATCATCTCTCATAAAGATAAAGCATCTTATAACTACTTTGTTTCATTGTTAAGCACCAGTAATCTGCTGTGTCAAGAAATGAGAAGTTATTCTAATCCCTTCAAAGTGAGTTCTAAGCAATCTAGCATTTGTTTTTACTAGGACATGCATAAAGCTCTTTACCAGCATTGCCCCACAATGATCCCCTGCTGCCAATGTTCCAGAGAGGAAGCTATTTAGATGCTTTCAATGCTTTTGTCATGCTTTATGGCTCACATGAGAAATCTCACTTACCACACAGAGAAGCCAAAACACAACATACAGTATTTGTGTTTTGGAAAAAAGATCTTGTCCAAACTTTATGCACACAATAGCTTCGAGGAAGGCAATTACCCTGTGGGTAAATGAAAGCAGGGGGAGAGTGATTAAAAACACTAAGGATTTAACTCACATGTTCACAATTCAGATCCCAGACTGTCAACTCTAAATAAGCACTACCCTCTAGTGAGCCCACACCTCCCTGACACCACCATTAACTGAAATTCTTTGAAAAAATATCTTTTTTTTTCCTATACTTTTCTCAGCATAAAAAGCACCAAAAAAGTGATTGACTGGCACTTCACCGTTCCATGGGGCTCCAGGGAATAAGGAGTGTGTGCCAATAACAGAGAATCTCCAGTAGTGTCTACCACTGTGCTTCAGATCTCACCACATATAAATTTCTTTTCCATGCTGAACACCCAACAGACTCCCTTAAAGAATGAACTAGAACTGTGCTTTGTTTATTTCTCTACTAGATGTAAATGTACTACAATTCTAAATTGTCTAGTTTGTTTGCTTCACATATATTTTCACATATGAGAAAATTCATAAGAAACAACATTTCAAATTCTCTGAGAATCCATGCATGGATTGCTCTGGCTTATCTGTAAACTCAGGTTCACACGACAGCCTCAGAGGATTTGGGGAGAAATGTGAGAGGAAAAAATGCAGTTTTTACTTTCCTCTTTGACATTAAAAGAATCAAAAAAAGTATCTCCATCTCTCTTCCTGCAACCAGGTGTTTGCATCTTTTCAGGTTCAAAGCTATGAGGGCTTGTCCTTCTCTTGTCTATGAATACAAAGTTTCTGTTGTCTGCCACGTAAATAAATAGTTTGTATATGTCCTGAAGAGAAAATGACACGTTTAACAACACAAGTGTAGAAAAGTGACACTAAAACCTGCATTAAAAGTGAAGAAAACTGACTCATCTCAATCTGAAGCAAATCATGAAAAACAGTATTTAAAGTGTAATACTTAGCTTGTTCAATAGAGACTTTAAGGTTGTACATCCGAGCAATGCATGAAAACTCCTCAACTATGTGCAGACACACTTAACATCAGGTTGTGTGCTCCAGTCTCCCACGTTTGACACTGCAGGACACATTCCCTGCCAGCACTCTCCATAACCAGTTCACAAAAATGGCACTACTGCCTTTCAGAGAAGACCGAGTTTCCCCCATGAAAAAGGAAGGAAAATGTGTGCCTGGCTAAACCACTGGTATTGCAGAGATGGTCCTGGTACAAGAAATAAATCACAGCCTTCCCAGTACTATTTAATGTGACTTCCAGCATGATGAGTGGAGCCAAAACTTAAAACTGTGGCAGTAACATCCAACTGACCAATATACAAATCAATGAGATGTGTATTAGCAAAAAATTGAGAACAGTATTACTCTCTTGGGTCACTAATTATTTTTCTTTCTTGGTTTTATATATTGACCCAGCTGCAGAGTAAAAAATTACACAAACTACAGGAGTGGGAAGAGAAAGACCACCATCAGGAAACAAGCATAGGGTTATGATATACTCAAAGGTATAAACAAAACAATACACAGCTGTTTATCCTGAATTTATACATTCTTTCTGTTATTCCTGTCAAGAATACTTCAGCTAAGCACATTTTACAATAGGACAGCTATTACAGTTGATGAAGTGGTAAATCAAGAGAAAGAAGGATGCTAACAGTGAAAGGTGTTAGTGTCTTTCTGAAGAGTGATAAGAGCACTCCATAGAACTAAATATGCTACGTTTTCATTCAAGCAAAATGGTCTTGTAACATCCTGAGAGATATTCCTTTTTGAAAGGCTTCATCTTAATGAAAATACTGTAATTTCAGCAGGCTTGTTGCGTTGGCCTTGTTCATGCTTTACATTGCTTACTGTACATCTATCAAGAGTTGCAATAGTTACGTCAAGTTGAAAAGAAACAGTTTTGTACTAATGAAAGGCACTAATTTTAATTATACCCATTGTTAGGCTGCTTAAAATTCCATTTGTGCCTTTAGAATTGTTTTGGTTATCACAGATATGAATGTTTGTCCTAAACCAAAACAATGTTCTATGTACTTCTTTTATTTGCTCCAGAAATTGTATTCTAGATAGTTAAATTACTGGAAGATTTCCTCTTTTTCTGCAATCAACTGGAACTCTTAGCAATGATCTGTTTTTTCTAGCAGATCAGAGATGTAAGCAGCAGGAAGGAGAATACTTATTCCATACACTATTATACATTCCATTCCCACTATTAGCTCAGACTGTGGGTGAATGTTCTATTGCAGTTCTTGTTAAGCAAACCTACAGATTTATTTGGGTATCTGTTGACACACATGACATTAACGTCTTCAGTGAGAGCTTTAGACCAAGGATGATGGGTTCTGTAATTCTTAACAATTTTTTAGGAGCAACAATGCAAACTCTTCATTTAAAGGTATCCTATAAGAGAAAAAGAGATTGCAGCCAAGGTCACCATGGCTCATAGTACACTCATAGAAATACTGGATAACCACAGCTTGTCTCACTGTCTTCTGCTGTGATGCTGCCCACTTTGGCAGCCAGGGAAATATCACTCTGACAACCATCAAGCAAACGCAAGCTGAAGAGGCAAAAGCTTTGTCCTTCTCACCTGACTGAGAATATGGGCAGAAAGGGCAATGGTACTTTGAAGGAGGCTAGCTTTATCCAGTAGTTCCTAGTTCTTCCTTCTGTTGTCCTTACTCATTCCATCACTTCCAATGTTCTACCTCCAAATTCAGATTTTCCCTTTCCTCTGAATTTACAAAACCAAAATAAGACAAGGACTGGTTTCATGGGAACTGCCTGTTTCTGTGCTGGACCCATCCTTAACACTTGTCCAAGTGTCTCAGGAATGCAGCAAAAACACTTACCCGAACACCCAGCACTGAGTTCCCACCCTCTTGCACTGTGTGTCTGTGAGGTAAGCATAGTATTGCCTGAGAAGGGAAGCAAGAAAATTCTTCAGTGAAGTTGAAAGTCCCCAGAATGTTTACATTTTGAAAAAAAACTTTGTGTTGCAGATATATCTATAGTGAAAACGAAGTGCTGATGGTTAAATTAACATGCAATCATTCTGGATGTCTACCAGATGGCTTCAATTCTAGTAGGACAGATTACCACATATATCAAATAGCTTTAGACAACACAGAAAACAATCCTGAGAGCAAGGACTGGGAAAATACCCAAACTAGTAGGCTAGCAACATTATCTCCTGGCTCTCCACTGAGTCTCCAATTCTTATAGGCAAACTGCAACAGTTTCAAAAGAATTAGAGAATCCCTTTTTTTTTTCCACAGTTTGTCTTTTATTTATTAACAACTGCATTTTCTTGAGAAATGTGGGTTTGAATCTTGAAAGAGTATGGCTATTCCATATCCTATTTGAATGGTCTAACCACTGGCATGTTTTCTTCCCAAGAGCAGTAGAATTTCTCACTGTTTTGAAAGCAGTATGGAGACCATTCTGCTCTGCTCTCTATGCTCCAGAAATTTAAGAGTTTAGAGAGGGGAATTCCAAATAAGGGGAATCAAAGTTCCTGTTCTCAGTTTCTGATTTCCACTGACAGCTGGGGAAGACAAGTACTATTAGACCAACAATATAAGGACTGCTAAAGAATAAAGACTTTGACAGGTGTGCAAGTGCTACAAAGAAAAACAAAAAACCTTACAAATTCACCTATACAAGAGCTCACAGGATGTTTAGTGTGATTTAATTAATACTGTGAAACCACTGCACACAACTTGAGATAGTATTTGAAGAATAAACCAATTCATGGCTGCCATTTAACTGTCCAAGGTAACATCACTTTGGACATGAACAGGGAATTCTCTGCTTCTAACTTCAGATCTGTGTGCATTCTGTCTACCTCCAACTATGTAATGGGAAAAAAAAGAAAATTAAGGGAATTAAGGTAAAATCACATGCATGACCAAAAGCAGATTCATGTTCCTATACAGCTGTTAATGCTGTGTATATACTGTTCTGTTCTCACAATAAGCTACTGCTGGATCACAATGAGGAGCTGTTAGAAAAACCAACAGCTCTATTTTTCCTCCTCTATTTTTCCTCATCTACTCTTTTGGGAGCACCTGACTCATTAACTTGAATACTTTCACATGCAGTCCTCAAGGATAACATATGCAGCTAACTCACAAAACAGGGAGAAGGAACAGACTGGCTCTGCATCCCTATGGCAACACCGTTGTTCATGTACATTTTACCTCATTAGTTTATTTGTCAGGAAATACATTTTATCAACAAGAGATGATTGCTTTGCATTTCATGGTGGCAAAAGCATACATTTTGTGAAATGTGCATACTTATCCACAAACTATATGTCATTCTTGAATGCCTAGAAGTTAAGCTACTTCAAATTGATAAAAACCACCAAAACAAAAGAATTACCTTACAGTGGGTGCTGTAATGATTCCTATGAAGAGAATTCTCCCCCAGCTTAAAGGGTGGCTTGCTTGGAACACAAAGATATGTTTCAAAAAGAATGTGTTCAACTCAGTTAGCTAGATTAAAAAAAAAGCTAGTTAATAGTGTTCAACTTATATAACTCCTAACGAGTTAGTACAGAAAATGTGCAAAGATTAATATGTAAACTAAAACATAGAAAGAAATCTATGTTCTACGATAGCCCTGTTGGTAAGATTGACCATTGAAAGAGGAATTCCTGCTCTGTCTTCTGCTAGGACAACCAAGTAATAGATGAATTAAACAAAGAATTCTCCCCTAGAAACTCTATGAAAAGTATCTGCTCTCTTTCCCAAAACTCATTATGGGACCAGACACTAAATTCACATTGCAGACTCTTCTGACAACTTGCATATCCTAAATCAGGTACAAATGACCAAGACAATTTTGGGAGAGAAGCAGAAGAGATCATATATTTAAAAAAAAACAACAATCCAAATCTTAAACAACTACATCAAATATTTATGGTTTTTCTTTAAAACATTAAATTAAGAAATTAAAAAAATCACTAAAGTTTTAGTTTTAAGTTTTTAAAGCAGTTGTGACACATTATAGAGTCCTGCTGGATCAATGACAGTATTCTGAGTATCACTGATCCATTCAACAGTCAATAGGAAAGGAAGAAATCCAAAAAAAGCTAAACAAAGCAAAGCAAACCAACACCCCCACATAAACCAAACAAACAACTCCCTGTCACATCAACACAACAAAACCAAAATAAATTAAAATACCACCACTCAAACCCCACTGTCTAGCAGTTTTTAAATCTGTGTCAATTGCACAAAGCCAATATAGCAATCTGTAACATTTGGCTTTTTCCAGATTCTGTAATTACACACCTGAACTATCACATAACTCCCATGAAAGTGCCCTGTCCAATTCTGAATTATCAATTAATTTAATTGTGTATAACAGACATACATTCCATCAGAATATTTTTTAGTCTAACATAGCCAACAAGTAACTGAGCTATGGCAGCTTTGGTTTCACAAAAGTTATTTCTTACCTGCCAAATAATCATGAAAAGGTAGACTCCAGCCACTCTCTGAAATGAAGACTTTGGATCAAACCAGCGGACATAGGTCCAGCTGGCTGGGGTGAACTGTAATACAGCTCTTTTGATTTTCCCTGTGGTTGTGTGAATGTCCCTGGAAAAAAATAATGGCTGGAGTGAATACAAGGAATATGCCAGAAGGAAAAAACAAAAAAGCAACAGCCCTGTTACTGATGTTTCTGAGGAGCAATCACATTTTTTTGCTCAACAGCAGAGATCTTCTCAGACACAATTATGTACCAAGCAAGGGGGAATTCAGAAAAATAATCTATTAAGCATTTCAGTCAACATGCATATTCTGCTATAAAACTTTACCCTTCTCTATCCTCAGTCAATAACTCAGTACCTAACTACAAAAAACATTTATCATTCTCTTCACAAAGAAATGAGGGCAGCAATTCTGCAACTTCCTTGGAAAATCTAGAGGTTATTTCTTCCTAGTCTGTGTTGCCACTACTCTAACTCCAAACTCCTTGCTCTAGAGCTCATTGACATCAATCCTTCAATAATCTGTCAGATTCATTATTCATTACTTGTATAAGGGGCTAGCTCGACAGGTTTAATAATACTACACCTCCAGCCCACATAAGCCCTGCTGTTCTGATATCAGATGCATGTGGACCTCCTGGAGAGGTGTGACAGCACTGTTAAAAGCTACAAAGCATTTAAATTCCATTTTGAAAGGGGATTTTAGTGCAGGCTCATCTGACATGTGTTATTGATTCTTGCTTTTGATAATATTAATTCAGATGAGCAACAGCATCCAAAGTAGACAGAGAATCTAATAACTCAGAGCTTCCTCTTCTGAAGGAAGACTAGCAGGACTAGAAGCCAGTTTTCACTGTTATTTCTCTGGCCCTTCTGGACCAAAAAAAAAAAAAAAAAAAAATCAAAAACCCCTCACATTTGATATTTCCAATATTTGTGTTCTTCTAGGCTGGAGAGAGCTTAGGTAAGAGAGAATCTTCTAAACTTTAAGATCTGTATTTATTAAATGAAAAAAAGAATTAAAAGGGCGCAAGTAAAAGCTTCTCATTTTTGCAGTACCTTCATGTTAAAGGTCAGAAAAATGTACTCATGCATTTAAAAGAACATGAGGAAAAATTACCCCACAAAGACAGTAAAGACCAGTTGTGCCATAGATAGTGTGCTGTTTAAGCTTCCAGTGAACATTCTAAAAACAGAAGGACCATCAAATCTGATAGAAATGCAGGAAAAATGAATTCAGACTAAAGGCTGGATGGTTCTTAGAGTAATTAACAAATGTGTGAGTAAAAAAAGAAAGCAGTACAGAAATTCACACAAGGTACAAATTTGGAAGTCAGGATCTGAGTTCCTTTTCCATCTCTCAAGGCAATTCACTGCACTTGACCCTGTTTCATCTACACCATTGGTAATGTGCAGATAACCATGCTTGCTAACAGCTAGCAGGGAAGAAGGCAAGAGAGGGGCAAAAAGCTATGGAAGAAACCACACCTGGACAGCTAGGAACTGACACTTACTAGGCCATAAGCTGTTGCCCTTTTACACAACAAATGCCTCTTCATTTTACAATTACTCCATTTATTCTAGAAGGTCAGCAATGAGGTAAGGCAATTCAAAGCACAGGTACCATCAGCCCTATGCCCCTACTGCAATTTTAACTAGTGCTGACAGATTGCCACACTAATGCATCACCAAGGTGAGCCAAAATCTATCTTAAAAATGTACAATGAGAAAACCATCACCATTTGTTTTGCTCCATGACTTCCTCAAAGTTTTATGTATACAAAATAAGCTGAAAATGTAAATAGCTTTGCTATTTTGTATTTTCCATTGGCATCAATGTTTGTAACTTAAAATTGCAAAAGAAAATCATATACAGTCACATTTACAAACACGTGCTATACAGGAACATTACTAAGACATGGGTAATTAACATTTAAAATAAAATTACAGCACTGTTAGCACAGATTCCATGCTGATTTTATATATGCAAAACAATGTTTATCAAGCTTTAATTTAGACCTACTTGAAGCTTGCCCAGTGATAGGTCCTCATCTCCAAGAAACGACAAACTACCATGCCCAACCAGATGCCACCCCCGTTGCAAAGCAGGATGTCCAAAATTACTTGATCCCACCAGCATTCAGCAAAATTAGGCAGAAGGTGCATGAAGAAGAGCTATAGAATACAACAAAAATAAAAAAGATTCTGGGTGAGGAACAGCACAGAATTCATATAAATTCACTTTTAAAGTACACTTTCAAAAATCAGGTTTTCAGTACACAGCATACTTCAAGGGCATGAGCCACAGCCACTAAAATTTGATGGACATCTTTCCATTAACTTCAGAAGGCCTTGAGCACAATCACACAAGACATCAGAATTTTCCTTCTCACTGTTTCCTGTTGAGACTATGCTGTATATCAGGATAACAGGCAGCTGTTGGCCTCTCAAAGATGATACATGATACATTAATAGAAATGTATAAAACAAGCAGAACTACTGCGTTTCTTGGAGGAAATAAGGTGGTTTGTGCTTTTAAAAAAATAAAACTAAGAATCTTTGTTTCATTTTTGCTAAATAGTCTCAAGTAGCATGTTTTTTTAAACCAGCAACAAGATGCAGCAAGTAAAATGAATGCATTTGAAACAGCTGTCAGAACTAAAGTATGGTGGTATTCAGGACATCAGACTTCTCTATTTCAAAACTCTATTTTCAGAAAATTTAGTGACTATAAAAAAAAATAAGAGTTCAACCATGTTTTAGATGACATTTCAGCAAGCTTTGCTGCTGTATTTAATCCAGAATGGCTCAAGAAGCTAAGAGGACATTCCACTTTACTGATGCAGTGAGGGGAACAACTGGCCAGAGTTAAGGCAAGATATAAACACATTTTAGCAAGAGCTAGAAATGGATTCACAGCCTCTCTTTCTCCTTTATGAAAAATAATTTTATTCTCTTATTCTATGAGAAAAATCACTGCAATCCAAAAAATAAGACTGGAAAAGTTACCTATGGATAGGAAATCAAGACAGCCATGTGTTAAGCAGTCCCTCTGCAATGCTTAAAAGAGATAAGTAACAAATCACATAGCAAACTAAAGAATGTACCTCCACAAAAACAGTAAAATTCTTGTCAGTTAATGTACATACATTGTGGCTGTTGAAGATTATTGGTATGATTTTGTGATAAACTATCTTTTATTAAGAGATGTAAACATAAAGTACTGAAAAAAATCAGATTTGAGAAAAGGAACAAGAATGTTTTCTGTATACAACAAGAATGAACGCTGGGCCATTTATAGTTCATTACAGTGACTAATACTGGCAATGACAATTCCTGTGAAAACTCTCATAACATTGTATTAAAAAACCACTTGTTTTTCTCTGACAAAGCTATGTGAATTTCAACCTTTTCCAAAAAAGAAAATTTGAGTTTCTCTTCAGGACCCAAGTGATACAGTGTTGTTCATTACCCTGCTAAAATTTCCCTTTCACCTTTTTCATTAATTTAGCCTGAGAGGGGCAATAGCCTACAAATGTCAGTCAGATCCAGGCAAACACACCAGAACTTACAGAAAATGAGGCAGCAAAACCCGGAGCACAGGTGTGTGCCCAACAGTCTCTCAGGTTCTCTAGCTGCTTTCTCAGAATCAGAGACCAAGGTCTGCCTGCTTCCCAGCTTTAATCCAACAGTATGGAACATGAGCCAAGTTTCCCATTTCAGAACAAGGAGCTGGCTGAAATCCATTAATGCTAATAGAAGATGCTCAGCTAAATCCCTGTGTAACTGCCCTGATAGCTTCTGGAGGTTTCTAATTACTCTCCTGAATCATCTAATTCATAAAAAATCCATTTGAGTGGTGATAACATATCTGTGTTTTGAACCTTGTCCAACACATTGCCTGTTCCAATAATCTGCCTGTTCCAACAAGGGGAATACCTGACACCTGATGCTGTGTCAAATTGAAGACAAGTATTGTTATGCAATGAACAATAAGAGTATGAGTGAAACAAATCCAAATGCATTCTTTTCCAGAGGGGAAAAACGAGTACAATAACCAGCTAAGGTGTTTTCTGTGAATGGGTGCTTGTGAAAACCCAATCTTAAGCAATTTCAAAATCACCTTGAAAACACAGTATCCTTCAATGCCACAGAGTAAAAACACTTTTTGAAGAGGAACTCATGGCAGCAGGATTTTCAAACTTGAAAGTTTAATTTTAGACAAACAAATCCTTATATATGTTTCTAAATTATAAATGCTTTGTCAGATAAGCCAAGAATTCTCAAGACAGCAAGCTTTACAGAAAACTGATTTTAAAGACTAAGTTCAGGTGTTTACATCAAGAAGATCCCTCAACTCCATTTCACTTGTACATTATGCATGACTATACACAACGTGTGATGTTATATGTGAGGTAAAGGGACTATGAGAGAAGATTACAGATATTGCAAGGTAAAAAAGGAGAACAGTTGCTCTGAATCAGGAAATATGTGAAGTAGAAAAAGTAGCATGATCTCCATAACAGCAGAAAATAAATTATGAATGGCACAAATAGGCTGACCTACACTTCTTTTCTATTCAAGCAGCAATAAATCACTTACCTAAAACCCAGCTTGCTGTTGTCTGCTCATTCAGCTGCATCAATTAGTCAGCATCTGGTTTGTAAGACTTAAAATGTAAATCTATACTGAGAACTAGAGAGCCATCCTTCTATAACATTCACTCTTCCCCCAAGAACAATGCAGATCTCATACCTTTGTTGATAATTAAGATAAAGGAGAGGCCTACCTCAGTGAGCTCCCAGGTGATGCTAATAGTCCAGCACAGCCCATAGCTGCGGATCAGCAGAGCCTTCATAGCCCAGCCCCAGAAATGTCCAAAAGCAAATATATCAAAGTGGCTGAGGATTCTCTCCCAGGTGATAACATGACAGTTCACTGCATACTCCTGTTACAAAAAGAAAAAAACCCAGAACACAATTGCTCTGTCAACACACAACTTCAGAAAGAAGAAACATCTTTCCATCCAGTGCAATAAGCCTGGAATTATAAGGGTACTTAAATTAGCATTATTTCATTTTCTTATCCTTCTAAACTGTGGCAGAAAACTTCCAGTATTAAAGGCTTGGTGCCATCACAGTACAGCTCTGATTTAAAGGAAAATAGAACAGACCTTGGTGCCTGAAGAAGCATGTATTTTCTAAGTGACAGAGAAGCAACAAAAACAACAAAATCAGGAATAATAGAACTAGCAAACAATACTCCAGAAAATACTTATTTGCCTTTCATTGGAGTCTTGATTTGAAATAACTACCTTTCCCCACATTCATGCTGCCTGATAATCAGATGTGGCTTATTAGTGGCTAGTCCTCCCCAGTTTCTGATGTAATATTACTCATAGCAATGTTTACTTGAGGATCTTTTGTGTCTTGTTTTCCTCATGAGAGCAATTTCCCAAAACCCATTCATATTGAGGATATTCAGTCACAGACTTGGATTGAAAAAAAATTTAGGAGAAGATGAAAGGGAACTTGCAAACACTTTTTCACAGATGAGCAGCAGGTTCCTTAAGAATACTATTCAATATTCTAGTCACCAAGGACAAAGGAACTGGGTTCTCATAACATGTCGCACAGCAAGCACTAGAAATCACTACCCAAGAAAGAAAAACAATGTTAGCCATCAGGAGGCTACAGCTGTGGGGTTCTGCCTCATCACTGGGCACAAACTGAACTATTCCTACCAGGAAACATGATTTTAAAAAAATCTCTGCTCTTCAATCCTCCTCAAATACACATTGCCACCTGCAGGTGACAACACAGCACTGCTCAGTGCTGTTGAATCAAGAATTCTCTTTCAGGCCACAACTACTGCTAATCCTGCTCAAATGAACACAAATGATCAAGTTGAAAAGGAGACAGCACAGAAAGATTTAAATCCTGGCCACCACAAAGAGAAGAACGCATAATTTCATATAAATCCTGTGGGTCTGATTTTCTGAGTCTGAAAGTTTTCAGCCTGTTAGTGGCTGATTCCTTCTTCCTGTGAGAGAATTCCATTCCTTTCAAGGACAGTGAATGTACACAGTTCTTTATTTTTCATAAACACTTCTAGGTTCTCAT
The DNA here is from genome assembly GCA_013401135.1 of Cettia cetti. Classification (NCBI taxonomy): domain Eukaryota; kingdom Metazoa; phylum Chordata; class Aves; order Passeriformes; family Sylviidae; genus Cettia; species Cettia cetti. The sequence goes on along the minus strand of VZUI01026786.1, from coordinate 11,457 downwards.
AATAACTCTCTCACAGGTGTTGTTTTTATTATCTAACCAACGAAGAGAAGTGTTGTCTTTACTAACCAATCATAGGGTTCCGTAGCGCAGCACATTATAAAAAGGGCTGTGTGAAATTGAAAATAAAGCCTTCTGAATTTTCTTCTACCTGAAGTCAAGCTCTTAATTTTGTGTCCAACAGCAACAAAATCCTTCTATCAGCAGGCAGCTAAGTCCCACTGTAGGATGATAGGAGTAGTGTAGGTTACTGTAAGTAACCCTTACTGCTGGTGCTTTCTCGTGCATGCCTGTGCTGCTGGTCAGAGAAAGGTGCACCACATGTTCTAAGGATGTTGCACCTGTTCTGCAGGTAAAGGTGCACCTGTGCATCCGTTCTGCAGGTAAACCTGCAGCTTTAGTGCACCAAGAGAACTGAAACTGGCTCCTTTGCCAGCATAAGAAGCACAGAATACCACAGTAGGTGCAGGCTCCTTGCTACACCACAATACCTATGATGAGTGCACACAATGAGGCTACTCCAAATGTAAGGGGTTTTTTCCAGAGCTCTTGCTTTTTTGCTTTTACTTTTACTGGGGCTTTTTCCTCTCTATCTCATTTTTCCAGCTGCAGTTCTGCCAGCTATACAGTGAAATGTGCTGAACTTTTTTTTATAACCAAGCAACGTTACTAGTCATGTGCAAGCAACCAAGCTGCAGCTGCACTTTAAAAATTTACTCCAACTCTAAGTGGCAATATCTAGATTGCAAAGCAGACCAGGGCAAGTTTCCACTGACTGTTACAGTCAGGGAATCTGCTGCACTGTGGTTCTGTGCCAGTAGTAATATTAATCCTCCCCTACTTAGAACCTATTTCTAATTTAAATGACAGCAGAGCCAGGTGAATCTGACAAACTAACAGACTCCTCCTCTCAGCACCGTTTTGTTGCTCAGCAACACCACTGACGCCCGTGCTGGGGCTCACTTAGCCATGTGTCCTCCCCCCACCCTAAGGGCAGGCTGTCCTCGCCTCTCCACCAGCACAGGCGGTTCCTGAAGAGCCCAAAGTCACAGCCCTAGAGTTGCACAGCACGTACTGCTGACAGGCTGAGGTGCAATACCTGAAGCATCCAGTTTTCCAGGCAAGGAGCCTGCAACAGCCCTCACTATCAATCAACCAATGTGAGCTTACTGCACTGTCCAGATTTCCATTCCCCCATCTGCTACAGGGCAGGAGTTTGCAGCCATTGCTGATGAGGTGCTGCGCATTGGTTTGCATAGGCCATAAATTGCAACGTGTGAAAGACAATCTCAATTTCCCTACCCATGGGGCATGAGCCCTATAAAAGCGCCTAGTATACAACAGGTGACCATGGTGGACTGATGCACAAACCCAAGGTCACGGGAGCATGTTGGTCAGGTGGTGAGGAGTAATTTGATGTGAGGGTGAGGAGGGCAAGTGAGGAGGCAAGTCTTGCCTCCCCATGCAGCCTCCTCTCCTGCTCACACTGTGTTCTGCTTGCCTCTTTACTCAGTAAGCAGAAAAACAAGCCTGGCTTTCTATGCCACTCCAGATTATGGTCTATGGAAATAATTGCCAGTATCAGTGTTCAGTTGCTAACTGAGTGGAAGGGAGCAGAGTCCTGCAGTTGCCAGACAAACACGTACTGCACAAGCTCCATAGCATGACAGTAATGCACTAAGTTCTGAGCAACAAGATGAGACCAAAGTTCTTTGAGTCAGCACTATGGTACCAAAACCCCTGATCTGGGACACATACCATACAGGCTTCATTCAGTAACTACCTTGCTAAGTCTATTTTCAGTATCCTTGTTCATATCTATTACCAAAAAGAATCCAAAGCCACCCCACTGCAAACACATATCATATTCCAAATTGCATGCTCATCCAAACATCTACATTAGAAAAAAAAATATACTGAGAAGATTGTTTTTCACACCAACTGATTTCAATGTAAATAAATTGTCACTGACACAAAGGACTTGTTGACTCTGTCAAGTATAGGCACAAACTTGCATTGCTCATGCCAGCAAATTCAGATTTATCATTTCCACTCATATACAACATTCCTAAAGTACGTACAATAATGTGCCACAGATACATACCATAATATCTGCTTCCCTTGTGGCATATCGAAGATTAGGGTCCAGCCAGTACATCACTGCTTTTACCTGCTCAAAGTTAAGGAAGAGCACGAACACCAGGAACAGAAAATAGAGCACACTGAGACCTGCAAAAAGACTCAGTTTTAAAATCATGTTCACTCACAGAACAGCTTGGAACACAGAGTCCCAAAAGCTACTTGCAAATGGTTGTTCTACAAATGAATTTCTCCATGCAGCAGCTACATGCAGAAAAGCTGGAGACACCGGTCAGATGGCAATGTCTGAGCACTCAGCCCTTCACATCCCCTCCTGTGACAAGTGATACAATACATGCTCAACTGCATGAACCCAATCAAAACAAAATCAGTCTAATCAATTTAGACATGTGTAGTACAAGGCTGTGCTTAGGAAGCTCCTTAGTAAGAGATACATTAAGATCCAGGATTGCATTAGCTCTGTCCCTTCGCTCTAAGTATTCTTGGTCTCATTAACACAAGCCCCCACCCTAAGCCTTTACACAGATTTCAACATAAAGATCAATTTAATAATGCCACCTGGCAATTCTGAGCTCTGCTGGCAATAAAGAGTAATTATAAATATAATCTAATGCATGTCTGAGTTACTTCTGTGAGCTGGAAAATTTGCTGCTTGAACCTTTTGAAGATAAATTTGATTATTATTTATTTTCACACCACTATAAATTATGAAACACAATTGTATTTGGGAGTACCATTTCTTTCTCCAGTCTGAATAAGGATTTTTTTAAAACTTAAAACTTATTAGAAGTTGAGTCCTAGGTGTAGCTCTGTGGGTAGCTGAAGCTTTTATTGGAACCATATCTTTACATTATTCACAAGCTCACAGATAATCCAAGACCACATTTGGAGGAGGCATATAAACACTATTTCCACGGCCTCAAATATACTTGTATCCTGCAGCAATGTCATGGATGGCAGAAAGATTAATGTGAATAAACTCAGGATCTGCCATTCAAAATAAACTGCAGCAATTCTAAAAAGGCCTTTTAAACTATAACCAGGACACACAAGCCCCCAGTGTACACCAGAAAGCAACATTTGTTCTGAGACACACACATGCACAGGAAGCATCTATATGGTCCTGTGCAGTCCCTCCCAGAAAAACGAGGGGAACAGATGTCACCCTGCTAAAGGAAGCACAGCCTGCAGGCCAGGGTGCATCTGGAAATGCTGAGGACACACCAGTCCTGCCCTTCATCTACCAAAGGGGTCTGAGAACTGAAGCAAACTAAATGAACCATGCCAGAAGAAGCAGGATTACACAGGGAAAAATGTTGCTCCTGATTTTACATGCAGCCTTTTCCCAAAAGTACAGGGGTCAAGCTCTGACAGTATTGACATTGAGAATGACCTTCTGCTCTACATGTGGTGAAACTTGAAGTGAGCAGTAGGACCTGTGTTTTCGAAACATCCCAAGAAGCAGGTTTGTTTAATGAGTACTGACTAATCAGCAATATCCTCTCAATGTCAACAGATGAGTAATCAGCTACTTTGGGAAGCTACTTATTTTTAGATATAAGGTGGCAGGAGAGAGGAACATTCAGTCTGCCTAAAAATAATCAAATGTGCAGTCTAGCATATGTTCTGAGAACCCTGAATTATTTAATTATAAAATTCCTCATGATTTTGCTATGTAATTCAGATGTTTAAGGAGCAGGATTTCACTTTTTAGTTTTGTAGCTAACACAATTATTTTTCAAACTATGAATGCAACTGATATTTACAGGTACTTTTAATTAAATAAGTTAAGAATATGAATATAGACATGTCAAGAATATTAATAAATGTTAATGTATGCAATGATACAATTTAGTAAACATATAAAGCAATAGCATATTTTGCCAATAATGAAAAGAAACCACCTGCTCAACTGAATTTAGAAGTCAGACAGTATATGCAGTAGCTGGGGTTGGAAGAGCTGACAGTAAGAAAGGCATGGGGGAAGGAGATTGGGAAGCACAAAACAGGATTAAAACACAGTATAAGAATGAATGATCCCTTTCTGGTGATTTCATTTACACCATCCTGACACAGAGTAACTACAATGATATTCTCAAACATAACTAAGGATAGATTTTAAGCAACTGGTCAATACTGGGAGGAAAATAACATTCACACAAGTTTGATGCACAATTAGGCTTCATGACAATTCCATTCATCATAAAGTTAAAAAGGCAGGTCCTGCAAAATCAGTGCAAAAGTTGGAAACACAAACTTACCAAAAACCATCCTCCATAGAGCAGGGTGAGGACGTGTAAACGGTCCTATAGACAGCAAACAAAGCTTATTAGGACACAGTCAGTAAAAACCATAAAATTTATTTTTGAGCATATTGCATATGACTACTTGTCATGAGCCTGGATCAGTTCTTCATCAAACTATGTACTACACCTGAAAGCTGGAGCTCTGTGTTGTTAAAAAAAAAGTAACAGCAGACTTCAGAGTGGAAAAAGGAGATTGCCATTTGGTAACATGAAGACAATTTTTCCCTGTTTTTATGGTGTCATGTCCAGAACAGTAGCATGACTGTTTCTTCAGCAGACACCACATCTCAGGTGTCACCTGAGGATGTCCTGACCTGGTTTCCAGTCTGCAGCTTGCTCCCAATTAAGACATCCCACACAAATTTGTCCATGTTAACAAAGAAACATGGAGCTTAGCCTTCAGACCAACAAGAAATGTTACTGAACAGGCCTCCTGAAATTTCCAAACTGAACATCATATATAGCTGACAAGAAGGAAGACACCTATGCTCTTTACCAGTGTCAAATTATTTACTTTAGAGACAGTGATGAAGCTTATTTATTAGACTAAAAACCTCTCAGCTAGTGTGAACAGAAGAGAAGGTAAATCTGGTAAAACTGGAAAACATCTAAAGATGAAGCATACACTTAGGTAGCAAGAAGTGGCTCAACAAATATTTTCAGCAAATACGGCAGACCACTCTTTCACCACTGTACGCATAAATCTCGTTTTCCTTGGGCATTCAGGTTTTAGGCAGAACTTTGTGAAAAGTGTGCATATAGGATTTTTAACATATGGGAAAAACACATCCCAACTCTGCAGTTCAAAGCTGCCCAGAATACCATCACTGTTTTTTTCTGAACACTGCCAATTGTGAGACAGTTTAGACTTGATCCAAGAATCATGATTTTGCTGACAGCAATAAGTAAAAATTAAAAAAACAAAACAAACTAGGTAGAAGCCTTTCTTCCACAGAATTGACACACAAATTTCTTATGTTTTTATACTTTCTGCTCCTCACACAACTACCAAAACTTTTGTCCAACTTTAACTTCTATTGAGCAACTGTAGTTTTACACTGTAAATGCAACTTAAACCATTTCTATCACTATCTTCTGGTAAGGTGGTGTGTCTGAGAATTTTTAGAATTACACTTCTGTTGAAACACACTGAGGCAAAGTCATCCTAAACATTATTTAAGGGTCTGCTAGCATCATTACTTAGCAATCTGAGCTGCAACTGCACATCTGCAAATAGGACACTGATTTTGAGAACTTGACTTCCTTGTTAAATGCAGACTATAAATAACAAGCTATAAATAACACTTATCTCTGCTTGAGTATGACTATAACCCGTTTAAAACTGTTTCTTAATATAAAAGAACTCAAATAAGCAAAGAAAAAATACACCGAAAATTGGTATTTAAATAAAAGTCAAATTAATATAGTGGCAATAAAGAGAAATTCACATTTAAAAAACATGAAGTATAAGCAGTATAAACCTTACTCACCATTAGGAAAAGCTAGAACACTGATGATTAGAAAGAAGAAAATCACAGAGAGGATACCCCTCCAAATATTATCCTCTGGTACAGAATCATCCCTGAAGACACAGACAACACAGTATTAAAGTACATTATAAGGATGAAGTCAATAGGCTCTCAAGATATATTATTTAAATAAAGAATATATGGAAATTAAATATAAGAAATATGCATGCTCATTATGTAGGAAGTTAAGATAGTAATTGCATTGAATAATTTTCACACTACACTTCTGTGTGTCCCTTTCTTACAAGGGGGTTAAATATTTAGTAAACACATGCAAGCCATGGCATGTCTTAGAAGTGGCACATAGCATTGTTAGGAGTGTAGAAGCAATGACCAAATTTAACATAAGGTGAAAAAAATCTTCCTGCTTTAATGTTTATAGAAACATAACCAAATTACTTTTACACAGCAACTTTTACTTTTACACCTAAACTAAAACCTCTGGAAGCCTGGATGCAATTCCTAGGTTTCTCTCTGCTGTTTTGGTGCTACTTGCAATACCCTTCACTTCCCTTTGCCTATCCCCAACACCAATGAGATGAGGGCAGAAATAATGATTACAATCAGTCTTTAGAAATAATGAATGTACAGTTTTAATCTGTAACAGAGACACAGCACAACTGAAAAGATTCAAGGAAAAATATCAATTTACTTTTAGATCTATTAAGCCAAAGCTCCAAATATAGTATCATGCATTATTTGTGCTAGTGTTATATTATAGCCAGAAGAGAGACCTAAGAATGCAGTTTGGAATGCCAAGGCAAACTTGACAGAGCCCTTTCTTTTCAGGTAGGTAGAATATGATAGCAAGATTAACAAAATAGCCCTCACCTAACTCTTCTAACCAGCAGACAGCTTTGGGGATACTTTAGTAATAGAAACAAACTTCAGACTATCATCATTTAAACACTGATTATTTCATAATGTATCACCCACTGCAACTGAAGTCAAAGGTTCACTATCTAGGTAGTAAGATCCTTTTCCTCTAGTTACGATCAGTTTATACATTTAAGTATATTTCTCTATTTATTCACAACATGATAACAAAATAATTCCCAGCAAACTTTAAAGGTATAAAGTTCTTCCTGGCAGAGCATCTGTCACATTTTTGGATGGTTCAGTCAAGAATCCATGACAGCATAAATGCTCTCCACAATAGATACTTGCTGCAGTTACAAAATATTTCTCTCTTAGCCAAATTATCTTCCTTTTCCTCAAAATCTTAACAGCTCCACAGCAGGCTTTCATCACTGTGAGGCATTTAAGCACCGTGTTAGTTTAAATGTATGGAAGGAAAAAGTGCATTAAAGACGAATGGTTTCTCTGCAGGCCTTAGGGACTCCCCACAGCATGTTTTTAAACCCAGCTGAGTTCAGCTTTACCAGTCATTTTCCAGCAGCCATGCTGCACCACCTGACACTTTATACCAGCTATAAACCCCAAGTCCCAGAGCTTAACTCTGGCTCCCTTGGCAATGCCAAGACCTTACGCCACCCAGTGCAATTCCTAGCCAGAGCCTCCAGCTCTGATGGCTCAGACAGCAAAACCATATCCCTCTTTTAACACATGCAAATATCACATGGGAACATGCTGTCATGGCTACCACCAAGAGGATGAACTTTTTTTTTTTTTCAGATGGAACAAATAACTAGTTGCATCACATCAATTCATCACAGCCAGCAAAGAAGTGAAAGACATTGCAATCACATCACTTAATCACTGCACCAGGTGGGATGAAAGGTCCTCACCTTTGCATATCAGGATTCTAAGTACTACTCAGCTTCAGGAAAGCTGTCCTAGTCATGTTGGCACCACTTCCTCCCAAAATCAACAAAGATGTATGCAGTGTTAAACTGCATTTCATTCCATGTGAGTGGCAAGGCCTTTTATTTTGACTTGCAGATCCATTTCACAAGGGATGGACACCCAATCTTCTTGCCAGAAGCAGGTAAGAACAGGTAGCAGCAAGAAACCTGCTGCTGCTCACTAGCTGGTGTAAGAATTATAGTGTTTACCTGGAAGAACTATTTTGGGGAATGTCAAAGGGAAAGACACAATCACAACAAGCTGCAATTGGCTAATTGTTCTCACTTAGCCCCAGAAACGTTGACTCTGATTTTGAAATTCATGAAGCAAAACCAAGTTTTCTAATGCTTATGTGGGAGGACAGACGACAATTCTCTCAATTTTAACCCACTTTACGAGGGCATTTTTCAATTCTGTGGCTTTTTAGAGAGAAATATTAAAAAAAAAAACAACAAAGTGCATAATAACTGCATAATCTTCATCCCTCTTCTGTTCTTCTCCAGAGCATTAAATTACAAAAAAGTCAACTAGTGAGTTATTACATCACAAAAAGAGAGCATACTCAATTGAGGAAAAAATAGCTAGGACACTAAATATAGAATGTGGGAGAGGGAGGAAAAAAAATCTTGCAAAAACTCAACCAAACCTAAATACACAATAATCCCGTTTAATCAAGTCTATTAATCAAGGGTCATGGAAGACAAAAGCCCTACGTCCTCACAAGTCTTACTCCTGCTTCCACAAACCCCTGCAGCTTCATACCAGAAGCTACTACTAGTCTGTCACCTTCCTCAGTCCTACTGTTGTGTCCCACAAAATATCCCTCCCAGAACTCCCTCCTGCTAGTTGCCTCTGGGCTCACAGAGGGCCACACTCCTCTATCTAGGGAGGAAGAGGACAGAGAAAGCTAGAGCCACTCCACACCTCTGCCCCAAGGTGCAGGATGGAAGCAGAGGAGCCTGAGTCTGGTTCATTTAGCAAGAAACAACCAAGGAAGCTGCAGCCATCGTCAGAAGCTCTAGAAGGATGTGCTTAAAAGAACAGAATACCCTCTATTCCCTACTTTAACACAGAAAAATTAAACACACATTTCTTTCTCTGGATTATTATTGTTATTATCATACCTGAAGATTACTGCTATCTGTTTCACCCTTATCTGTCAGCTCAAAGACTGTAGCAGCCTCTCTCAGTGACCCTAAGGTGGACTTCATGCTATGTATGGCTTGCTACACACAAGGGAAAAGCATTTGCTAAGTTTTTCAGAACCCTCCACATAGTTCTGACACAAAATTATAGAAGAGACAAGAAAGACTTTAAGGAACACAGATTTTCCTCTGCCTATGGTGAAGTTCCTGAAAAAATAAATTTTACTTCACAACATCAGCATGAATCTATCATAGAAAATCCCCCACTCAACAAACTAACCAGGAGAGCTACGGAACAACTGACAGCACAGGGGAAGCAAAGAATCACTTGTGACACCTTACAGGGAAGTCTACAGTGCCTCGTGCCCAGGAAGTGGGAAAATGAGCTTAAACATCACCTTATTGCATGAGTCAGCGTAGAGTCAATGCAATAAGCTGATGGAAAGGAACACAGACTGTAAAAGCATGCAGGAAAGTAACTCCTCTTCCCCAATTTCTCAAAGAGTGTATATGGTTTGGATAGTGTCTCAAATGAGGCCCAGAGGCAGCACGCTGATATCACTCAGGAGATCTATGAAACTCCTACAATAGTTGAAAATAGCAGAAGGAGGGGAGGGAAGAAAGTAAAATCAGACTACCTTCCACAACCTGAGAAGAGGAGAAACAGAGAAGAGTTAAAGAGGAGTCAACCGGTATTCAAACACAGAAGTGAGGCAGAGATAGACAGAGGGAAAAAAATAAACTGAAGAAGTCAATTAGAAAGACAGCATAACAAATGGAAAGAAAAACCAGCAATCCTTTTGGAGAAATGCAAACAAACATCCCAGAAGTGAAGCAATTTTATTTGGGCATAGAAGACTCCAAAGTGCTGAAATTGCTTCTTAGCTCATCCTCCACTTGAAAGAATTAATGGCAAAATTCCTTCCCCAAAGGTGAGCAATCAACTCCATTAATCCTTCAGAATGACACTGTGATGAGAATCTCTTTGTGACTTAGAAGTCTGACCTAAATTAGCCCTTCAGGGAGAAAAGTGATCAGGCAAGGGAGTGAGGAGCACTTGTAGCAAAGGTCTGTAATTAAACATTGTAGCAGAGCACTGAAATATGTCTCTCTAGGATTTTGGAGTTAAGTAGAACAAGGGATGTGCTCACCAAAAGTATCTTCCTTGGGGCCATACACATGTTGAAACAAGAAAAGGAACACCTCAGACCATTTGCAGTTACACTATTTTACTTTTTCTTACGTTCCTGTCTCAACTCAACCAGGCTTGGCCATTATTTCACAGTTGATAAAAACTATATATTTGGATTCTTAGAATAAAACTTAAGATTACATGCTAAACTGTGTTATGAATCAGACTTAGTGACAAATAATGGCTTTCTTACATCAAATGGAGAGCTGTCATGAATTAATGTTTTAAAGGGGTGATTCACCACCATAAGAGTTTAAACCACAAGACCACTGAAATCCGTGACCGTGTACACACAATGCCACAAAAGTTTAAATGAGCCTAAAACCACACTGTGCTACCTAGCCAAAACCGCTCAGAAGTCACTGTCTACAGACTACACAATTTAGTCTAAAGGAATATTACACAATCATCTTCACATTCAGTAGGAGGCAATAAAAAGTATGCACAACTTCAAAAAACGTGCAAGATACCCATCAAACTGCACTGCTATACCTTTTGTTTTCAAGTAAGTCTCCCAAAAAAATCTGTCCATTACTAGCAGCATCACCATGCATGACTGCAGGGGTGATGCCCACAGAGCCCTTCCTGTGGTGCACAAAGGATGTGTGTGGATAAGCCCATCGTGCCTGCGCCAACCTGAGACTGGCCAGTGTTGGGTACAGCAGCGATGCCACAGAACAGTCACTCCCGTCCACTGCACGCTTGGGAAATTATCTACATGACTGATGTCACTGCGGGGCTGCTCGACAGCCTAATAAAGCACATTTTTGGCAACTCCTTGAAACACACATTTTAGTAGAGACTTTAGCAGAGATCCTCAAAACGATTAACAAGTTCCCAGGAAACGCAGTGGGGATAATAACCGCTCTGGAAAGGAGGGGAGGATGCTCGCTCTCCAGCACGGGCCTGCCGAGCAGGGGGCGCGGGCGCCCGGCGATGCAGCACCCGCCCGGGGAGCACCGCAGGCACGGCCCGGCCCGGCAGGAGCGGCGCGGACCCCGCTCGCCCGGGGCCGGGCACCGACCCTCCCCATTCCCTACCGGGACCCGCTGCGCGCCGGGGCTGCCGGCACCCAGGGGCGGGGCTGCGGCTCCGCGCGGCGGCCGCGCACCTGGTGAAGGCGAAGGCCATGAGGCTGAGGATGGTGAAGCTGAGGAGGGTGATGGTGTGCGGGCGGTAGAAAAACTCCAGCGTGATGTCTTCCACCTGCTGCTCGTTGATCATGCGGAAGTGCAGGCGGTAGTTTACGTCGTCCTTGCTCAGGGTCCGGCTCCCCACGCACGACACCATCTCGACCCCTCTCTCTCCTCGTCTCAGCGCAGCTGTGGTTGCGCGGGGCGGCGCGGCCCGAACCGGCGTGGCGCGGCGTGGCGCGGCCCGAC